>CM023103.1:73059320-73218993 GCA_013103745.1 Gardenia jasminoides
GGTTCAAGGGCTCAGCCTCCACAGCCTGACCAGGCTATGAGCATCACCTGCAACCCACCATGATATCTTCGGCTGCAACAACCAAAGCTGTGTATCCACCCATAACTTCACCACCAGGATACCGCCATACATCACCACAGGATATCCCCATAACCTTCTCTAGTTTCTTGGATAGCCCCGTACAGCTCCACACCAGTATCCGCCACCGGGTACCTCCTCATAACCTCCTCCAAGGTAATACTCCTTAAAATCTCTAAGGGAATGATTTTGCCACTATCAAATTCATAATAAATTTTGCTTTATGGCAAGGTGAAATAATGAGGCAACAGTTTTGAATTTTAATGTATAGAGAAATAAAAATTATGGCAACTTTTTGAATGGAATTGTGCGTAGAAAGCATATTAAAGAAGAAGGAAAAGAAGACTACAGGTAAAGTTGAGACGTTGTTGATTGGTTTTTATTTAACTATGAGAAGTGAAATCGATTGTCTATTATTTTTTAATTAATTTATTTGGTATGGACAAAGTTATGAGCAAAAAATAATATTAATTAAATATCTTTACGAAAAATAAACTGAATATCTTATTGAAAGGTAGTGGGGGCAATATCACATGACTACAGGAGTAAAGATGCGAATTTATATATGTAAATTATATATTTTGATGAGATTAATCGGGGCCCACTATTCTTAACAAGGTGACATTCTGAAATGCCATAAAGAATCTGAGACATAGGGGTGCATGATTTGAAAGGTGAAATTTGCATTCCTACAAGAAAGGGCGAAGTAGTGTCGCCAACAAATGTCTTGCTATTGTCAACTAACGTGGAATACTCAGCCAATTCCCTAGCAATCACCTGTGAGGAAATCATTCAACACGGTAGCCAAGGAAATGCAATGGAAAAGAAGCGTCTTCGGACCCATTTTTGCTCGAGGAAAACTGATTTTGTGAAGAATGAGAAAGCTGGTGTAGATTGATCTCTACTTAGACAGTCCATCAAATCAAGGAATGTGAACTCTCCATATTTCTAATAAGTTGGCTCTTCTTGCGGGCCACATTGAGTCATTATGTCCACACAGCAAGACAAGCATGGAAGATCGCAGAATCAGTCGGTCCAGTGGAAGTTGAATTCGTATATGCCGATTGATACTCGTTTTTACTCTTTAAAAAGTGTCCATATAATTTTCCCGACAAATGCTATTTCCAGAACACCTATTTTTGATTCGCAGTACACTTCATTCGACATGAATGAATTATGTCTTTTATTAGTCAAGGATTGGATTCATGTTAAAAGGGTTAAAAGAGTGATATGGCATTACTATATATGTTAGAAATTAATTTGGTAAAAAATTCAAGATAGGAAACATAAAAGGGTAAAGTTAGAATAAAAGTACTTCTCTATCTTTAAATGATTATTTTAAGACTATTTTTATGATGTAGGGATGAGCTTCTACAAAAAGATATCAAATTTAGAGAAGGTTAGTGATATTTTTAAAACTTTAAAAGTGCTAATTAAGATTAGGCAAAACGTCAAGAGACATTTCAAAAATTATCCCTATTTATGTGGCTACATATACAATGCTAGCTGCCAGAAGGTTTGATGTAACGACGTGGTAGTGGTATAAAGTTGCCCCAGCCCTATAACTAGTTATAGATTCTATTGACTTGTTCTTCAATTGGTATGATTAGCAAAAATAAATAACTAATAAAAAGGACGTCTTGTTAAAATTGCAAGAGATTAAATCGAGGGATAATTTCCAAGACCTTCCTTAAAGTGTTTTGGCAATTTCAAGAAACTTCCCTCTAATTTTTAATACTATACATACCTCCCCTAATTGGGGAAAAATACTCTTATACCCCCCCACATATTTACACCCACGAAAGGAAATGAATGTAATCACCCTTACGCCACTCTTTCCTTAAATCTCAGGACTAAATTGTCAAATTCTTTTTGCCAATTTCTCTTTCCCCTTTTCTCTTCCCCATTCCTTAACCAACACCCTCCTTGAAATCCTGGTGTTCGTTTATCTTCACATCTACAAGTGGTCAGCATTTGCTATCTTTCCTGCTCCCTTCCCTCTCCTTGTGGTCCTTCACCTTCATCCCTCCCCTCCATCTTCTTTAATATACTCAGGTAATTTGGTTTTCTCTTTTTCTTTTTGTGAGTTTATGGGTGATTGTATTGGATATAATTGTCTTATCTCTGTATAATTTTGTCTCATAATCATTCTTGTTCTGTTAATCGTTCTTTGTATTATCGAGTGGTGTTGAAGAGTCTGTTGGACCAAAGCCTGCTAGCAAGTTTCAAGATACAGACAAATGTGACATAAGTAGCTTATTTTTCTAAGTCTTCCCGTCTTGCCTAAGGTTGAATTTAGGGACCATTTGACCGTTTCAAACGGGCATACAGATGAAATTATTAAATGATATGAACAGGCAATTGATCCATTTCGGACCACATATTGTCCTTGTATCCAAATACTATTTGTTAAGGTCAGTGTGACTCCAAACTCAGTGGTCCTTTGCCTTCCATTTCCAACTTGCATTATCACAGTTCTCATCTTGATTGGAAATATCACATAAATGTCGTAATATATATGCCTCCAGTGCATCTTTAATGATTGGAAATATTATATACATGTCGTGCTATATATACCTCCATTATTTGTACCGAAGAATAGGGATTGTAAGTAAGATATTTTAAATTCAAAACTTTCCACTTGAAAAAAGTGCACAGAAGAAAGGGATCGGTTTTGTTACAATCTTAGGACATTCTTCAAAGTCTCAAATTAAGCACAGTCACAATGTTTGGCAGTATAACAGCACCAGGCAAATTGATTTGCTAGATATTTTGTTGATTTCTTGAAATTTCTGTTTGGCATACACACACATGTTGCCTTACTGGCAAAAAAAAAAAAAAAACAATTTTAATAATTCTAAGTTTCCATGCTTTATTATCCATAGAAACAAAACACGTGTCAAGTGTTGCATCGATCCCTGTCATAATTGGAGATAACGATGACACAACATAAAAAATACCTATTTGTAGAATTCAAGATTTAACATTTTCTCCCATAAACTGCTAAATTTTAACCCATCCACTGCACCGGCGAGTATATTCAGTGCATTTCATTTGAGGAGAGAAAATGTGATTAGTACAGTTGATTTGATTGGTTAATTTTGAAGGGAATTTTTTTAACCACAGTGAGCATAATTGATTGCGGAAAGATATTCCATTATTCTTTTAATATGGCTTTAGTGGTCGTGATGTTTTTTCTAAATCTTTGTGTCACTGTAAATTGTTACTATAACAGAAAAATCGAATGCAAGGTGGCTAGTCTGAGAAAATAATACACTGGAATAATTATATCCAGAAAAACTTGAGTTACCTACACTAAAATGATAAATCGTTTCTTGCCCATTCTGACAGAAAAAAAATTTGAGTGAAAAGGCTTTCAATTCTAAACTATTTTTATGTACTAGACGAGGGGTAAAATACATTTTTACTGCAGTGCATTAGTATCTTTGATTGCGTTAGGACACCCCGTTATTCTTTTAATGTAGCTTAAGTAGTCGTGACCTTTATTTCGTCTTTATGTCAAGGTACTAATTTGGTAACAATATACGGGGAAAATCGAATGTAAGACGTTAAGTCTGAGAAAAGAATATACTAAACCGCATTTGCAATTTTAAATGGCAGTCACATTTTATCCCCCGATATAATTGATGTTGTACTCTTTTACACTCTGAAAGGATGTATTTTTTTAATCCAATTTTTCCAATAATAACTGAAGATACCGTAAGAACACGGCCTAAATTTGAGTAATAGAGTGGTTTTACCCTAATTTCTACCGATGCCTCTCCATAATTGATCCGTATTTCTTTTTTCTTTTGTTATTTCTCTGCACCTTGTAGCACCTGAGTAGTGCTTTTGGTCATGCATCACTGAAACATTGGAAGTTGAGCCATCAAATCACTTTTTCTAAGGATTAACTTTTTATACACTAACAGTGTAATGATTTTTTTATACTAACAGTTTTGGATGCATGCCACATGTGCATGATTTGAATTTCAAATTTAAATTCATGTTATGTGATTTGAATTTCAAATTGAAATTCATGTTATATGGCATGGTCTAAATCTGTTAGTGTAGAAAAAGTTGTACACTAACAGTGTATACAAAAGTTATCTTTTTTCTAATTCCATTGACAAATTAGTTAACGTCTAGTTTAAAAGAGGACAAGATAGCTTTTTTTTTTTGGTTCAAGGGGGCAAAATGTGATCATAGACCCTGCTTCAGGGGAGCAAAAATGTTATTAACCCTTATTAAAACTAGTAATAAAAGTCACAGGTTGAGACCGAGCAAGTTAAAAATTTTAATTTCTTCAATGACTTCGTTTACACAAATACAAAATGTACCTACTAAAACAAAAAAAAGAATTTACCACTTTTGTGCGAAATTTGAGTAGATTTATAAATATATTCTTGACTGCATTGAGTGGTCACACACTTTGTGTTGTGTACATGTGTGTGTGTCTATATATATATATAGATAGATAGAGATGTGTTTGTGTGTGTATATATACACATATATACATGTATATATATATATATATGTACATATATATACATCTATATATATATATATGTATGTATGTATGTATGTATGTGTCTGTGTGTGTATATATATACTTGTCTGTATATAGACACACACAGATATACACACAAACACACAAATATGTGGAGCAAGTGCACAAATATTCTTGGTCACCTGTCTACATATTTTTTATGTTTACAAACTACAACAAAAGTAGCAGCCAAATTTGAAACTTCCACTTTTTCTGCTCCTCCCAATCAACCCCATCCCATATTAAAAGGGGTAGTACTAGTAATATCCGGCCATGTCCCCGCCACATGGCTGACTGTCTACCCTCACATATGTACAATATCCGGCCATGTCCCAGGGGATTTGATCAAACGCTGTCTTCTGGAATACATTTAGTCAGGCCCCAAGAAATTGCGCCGATTTTGGACGGAGATATTACGTGTTGTTCAACCCCACGTTTTGTAATTAAGTAACTTATCTAGAGATGCTCTTTTATTACCAAATAAATAAATAAATAAATGCCACTAGAATTAGGGGTGTGTTTCTGAATCCAGTGATCCGAAAAATCTAGTGATCCAATTCAGATCCGATTTGAAATTGTAGATATTCGACCCGTTTGATCATATGCACATTGAATCACATTCGAATAAAAAAGTTATGCAAATTGGATTTGGATATCATTTTTTGCAGTCAGTGGATATCCGATCTGATCTCCACAGCACTTTTGTATTTTTTTTTGAATTTTTTTTACATATTAAATCCACTAATTTATAATAGTCTTATCTTGTTTCTTATTTTATGTCTATGATCTCTTTCAAAATACGTTTTCTTCATATATGATGTTAACTTTTAAACATAATATCATATAATTTGTCGATAAAAAAAATTATAGATGAAGTATTAGATCTTATTGGTTTGAATTGAAGCAAAAAGAAAAAAAAAGAAAAGAAATGAGAGTTAGTGCAATATATCACTTATAATTTAGACTGAAAACTCATACATTAGTACAATGTATCACTTATATGATATTTTTGAAATCCTAATACATCTACGTTTCATTTTATATTTGAGATTTTTTTTTGGGATTCATATTTTTTCTTAAAAGAAAATTTTTTTTATTTAATGTCAATATATATAGAAGTGCGATATAAGCAGTTTGTTTTTCTAGGGCTTCCGGCCCTGGCTGAGGTTGAATTTATGGGCCGTTTGACCCTTCCTGGTTCCGAATACCACTGCTTGGATCTATCTGTTTGTACTTTTTCCTTCTAATTGCTGCAAATTTTGGCCGTGAATATGGGTGGATACCTTTTCTTCTTCTCCTTCTTCTTCTTCTTCTTCTTCTTCTTCTTCTTCTTCTTCTTCTTCTTCTTCTTCTTCCTTTTTTTTTTTTTTTGGGCTCAATTGAAGGTTTTTGTTCAAGTTATAATTGACGAGATTTTTGAAGGAGTTGGATTATTCTGTTTCATAACATCATGAGTTGAACATTGAACTCACTATGATTTTTTAATTTGATTTCTTCATTCTTACAATTATTGCAAAATTTTCAATTTGAAACAGATGAAAATTTTGCTTCTATAGTCGATTCTTTGAGAGGTGGAATGTGTGAGCCAACCAAGGTAGCACTACAATTTCTGAATCACATCCTTTTTTATTTAGCATTTGTAAGCCTTATTTTGACTTCGAGCGAAATGGCCTATTAAGAATCCAAAAACTGTAAATGCTTATTGATTTGGGCCTATTAAGGATCCAAAAACTGTAAATGCTAATTGATCTGTCAGTAACAATTTTCATTTGATGAGTTATGTCGATCGATATAGTCCCTTTTATTACTGTGATGCATCAATTTTTGTATACTGCTCATACTGGAAGAATTTTTAGGCTAGTTACTATCTCATCTGGATTTCTTGGATTAACCTCATACATCATAGTAGTAAACATTAACATTTACTTTTTGTTTCAAGTCTCAACTCAATCTCTCATTTTTTCTTTTTACCAGTTGAAATTTAATATTTCTTTTTACCAGTTGAAATTTAATATCTCTTTTCTTCCTTTAATGCAGCACAAAACAATTTTCAGTGTCCTAGCATGAGGCGAGTAGATGGATGATTGGATGGATGGTTTAATATTAACAGTTGAAATCACAGCTATGTGAAAGATTTTGATGTGAATGTATTGTAAATGCTAGATATAGGATGAAATAATATTGTAGCGATCTAGGAGCATTGATCAACAAATTCCATGTTTAAATTGAAGGCTTTGAGCTTAATTAAACAACAGCAAAAATAGTAGCACCAATAGTGCACTTTTTGATTTAGTTTGCCCTGCTTTGTTAATTTATCAATACATAGATGCTCTTGTGCAACTTGATAGGTTAATCAATCAAGTGTAGGAGCTGCTAGATTTTTCTGTCGGCAGTTTTTTTTTTCCCTTTTTTTATTCCTTTCTTTTCTTGTGTACCATTATTGCTTCACATAAATGTAAGTTGCTGACTTATGCAGAAGGAAAAAGGTTGATATCCCCATCTCATATGACAGTACTGATTTAATTATGGTGGGCATCACAGCCAGCCTGAGCTCGTTTCAAGATATATACAAATGTGAAACAAGTAGCTTGTTTTTCTAAGGCTTCCTGCCTTGGCTAAGGTTGAGTTTGGGGACCATTTGATCGTTTCAGGGTTCCGTACAAGAGTTGAGTATCAAATGAAGAAAAACTAATATATAAAACGGGCATATAGATGAAGTTTTGAGGTGATATGGAAAGACAATTGATCCATATTGGACCACATATTCTCCTCGTGGCCAAATACTCACTTGGTCCTTGCTTTCCATTTCAGACTTGCATTCTTCTCAGTTCTCATCTTCCATAATTTGATCTATTATATAGATTGTAACAGCCTCAAAAATTTATTTTGATATTATTACAACTTAATATTTTTAAATAATGTTATTATTATTATTAATTCGTTTAGTTATTTTAAAATTACATTTAAACGAATTTTTAGAAAATTTAAATGAAAATTCAATTTATTTATTTATTTCATTTTGAGAAAAACTTAATTTAGCTCTATATTAATTTTTCAGGTATATTTACAACATTCCATTCATCTTATTTTAAAATTTGCCCTTTTGCATCAAATAGACAGAAAATGAGAAAACACGTTTTTCGAGGTAAAAATTCGGGCAGTGAGTGACGTAGCGATGGAGTGTAAGGATGATCACCCGTAAGTTAGAAATGTTATTCAGTGATTAGAGGTGAATTAAAAAGAGTAATTATAATTAAGAGTTTGAAGTTATAGTTTAAGTTGAATTAACCTCCTTGGATTAGAATTTTAATTAGCCATTACTTTCTCCACATAATTCACCCTAATTCACTTCCATTTTATTCCATTTCTTTTCCCTCTCCTAATCGAGATTTGTCCCTTAATCTCAAGCCAAATGAAGTGATTAATTTCCCTCCAAATGGCTAATTAAAATCACTATACCAACTTTGACTTTTGAGGTAAGACAAGACTCATGTCTTGTCTTCCTTTTTCTCATTAATTCCTCAAGAAAAATTGCACAAAATTGCTCCATTTCTCCTCTCTTCTCACCCGACCTCATTCTCTCATCTTCCTCTTGTTCTTCATCAAAAATTCCTTCCATTTTCTCCCTTAAAACTCAACTAAACTTGCACTAAGTAGAGCTTAGCTTGAGGCTTGGACAAAGAGCTTAAGGAAGAGGACATTGTGGGCTTCATCTTGCATTTCATTCTTGAAGTCTTGCAAACCTAAGAGAGGTACAATCCTACCAACTTCCTTCTTGTCCAATTTCTTTGAATTCCAAGCATGATAACTAGAAATTGGGTGGTTAATGAGTTCATGGAACCTTGAATTGGTGATGAATGTGTTGTGTGAAGTGTTGAGCTTCATTATTGAGAAATTTGATGTTTATGGCAAAATCGGTGGGCTCTTGAATTCCCACTAAATGTGTGTAATTGATTGCTAGATGGTTAGATGATGTTATCTAAGTGCATTATGCTTAATGATGGAGGTTAAAAGTGGGATGAAACTCTAAGGGGAGAACCGGCTAAGGAAGAGGAAAATTGGGGGTTGAATTTTCTGATTTTTCCTTGAATTTCGTGGCTGTGTTTTTGGCTAGTTAAGAGGCTGAAATTGATGTTTAAGTGATGAATGTTAAGCTGTTATTTTGTCCCACAAAAAGCTCTTCAAGAATTGATGTTATGAGGATTGCTAAGTTGCAAAGTGAAAGCTGGGAAATGAGGGGTTATGCTGTCCGAATTTTGAGGATTATTTTGTGATATTCTTGCCAAAAGATGTGACCATTTTTGATCATCATTAGGCTTAGGAAGTTCAATACTAGCTTGGTTTCGAAAATTAGGACAAATGAAGTTAATTTGAGGCATGAACTAGATGTTATAAGTGAAGGATCAAAATTTTCCAGTTTTGGACGAAAGAGTTGAGCGAACTTTGGGCATGTAGAAAACTGCCTTCCCGTTTGTATTTTAAGTTGAAATTTGGTATGAATCTAGTTGATATATGGAAGTGTTAGTGTGCCAAATTTGAAAATTTTTGGACTTGAATTCGTCACTCAAACAGTATCTTGAAAACTGCCCTGTATCTTCATGTTTCCAGAAATTGCAGAATTGCAAACTGCCTCTGTTTGAACTGTTGTAATTTCATGCTCGGATGTCGGAATTGAGTTCCGTCAGTGGATGTTGAAACTCCTTATGTATTACTATATTTTGTGTGAATTTCAGAGGTTAATTAATTTTCTGTAATTTTTGGCGAATTTTCAAAGTGCTCTAGATGTCCAGCCTGACGAGCACTGTCATTTTACTGTAGCAGAATATTTAACGAAAATCTGGGTTAATTTCGTCCATAATTTTAATTTGATGTCTTCTGAAAAGTTTTAGAGCTTTGAAAGAGGTTTCCAACGGTACCAAATGAGCAAAATTCTGACTTGTATAACTTGATTTACAATTTTTCAAAGATTTCAGCTCAAATTAGGAAATTATCGAACTTGCTTTCTTATGAGGTAAATTTGGTCGGTGAACTAGGGAAACCTATTTCCACTCTCTTTTAATTATTATAGGGCATAAACTTGGAAACTTTGATATGGAAATGGTCGACCCCTTTTTCTTGATTTTCGTGCCAACTTAGTGTCTCACTTGATTTTCAAATTAGGGAATCTTGAACTTGACTTGAGTCTCATTGAGACATTTTTAAAGACATTTATCGAATATTATTCAAGTGTTTTGAATGAAAGTACTCCTATTTGTCTCGGTGATCGAAGATTCGGAAAACCCAATTAATCTTACGTTTTGCCTTAGACTCTTGACTTCGGTGAGTGTCAAGTGCATGATTTGTTGAATTACATTATATTTACTTGAACGAAACACATTGAGGCGAGTGTACTTTATCGAGCTCGTCCCTCTTTACTTGTCTTGCATGTACATGATTGTTATTTGACTTGATCAGAATGTCGATTGGAATAATCCATCGACTTAAAAGTGATAAATGGGGGCCTTGAAACCTATTGGGGATCCTTGGGACCCAGCAAGCTTGGTAGGGAAGCTTGGTGAACCTTAGGTATTGTTCTTTGAGCTTGACCTATTGGAGAGGTCTTTCGGTGCTTCGATGTAGCTTTACCTTTTAAATCTACTGTTTGGTTTGAAGGTGAAGCTGTTGGGACGGAGGTTGTAATAAGTGGAGTTTTCTAGGACTTTATCGTGTTAAGTTGTGAGGGTCAACGTTTGGGGATAGAATGGAATCAAGCGCTTATCATGGAAATTGGCTCCACGAGAGCCACAGTATCCACCCGCATCTTGTGTATTTTTTTTCCTCAGTATAAGCGGTCACTATACTTGCGCAAATTCACGTAGATAGAGGCTCGAAGAGGGTTCTTGAACCCAGCTCAAGACTTTTGTCTAATGTGAGCCCTCGAGTAGTGATTCCTTGAGAATACAATCTCCTGATGAAAATTGCAATTGTATAAGTGAATGATTGATTTACATGCTTTTATATCTGAATTCTTGGCTTTCCTACTTACTTGATTACGTGCTTGCATGTTTCTCCTTAGCCTGGCGTTAGCTCACCAGTTGTTTTCCCTTGGTCTGAAGTGGAAAGCGTAGATCGAGGATTTAGTTACTTTGGTAGGATTTTCATAATTTTGTATAAGCTGAATATTAAACTTGACGTTAAAGATTTATTATTTTGAAATTGATGTTGTAAGTATTTTAATAGATATTATTGAGGATTTACTTTTGTAAGTTAACTAGCATTTATTGTTGGACCTCAATTAAGGCTTTAAGAGCGAATGCATGTATTACTATTTTAGAGATCTTGAAGTGTGATTATTTGAAATCTATAATATGCTTGAGAGTTTGTAGTGAGTCCTGGCGAGAGTTGGGCAGACAGTCCGCTGATACCCTTGGGTTCGCCCTTGGGAAAGGTGGAGCTGTTACAAGTGGTATCAGAGCTTAGGTTTCAGATCCTTGTAGTGTATCTTAGGCTTAAAGCTTAGGATATCGGACTGTGGGGGTTAGTTTGAGTGTTAAGTGAATAGTGAAGTAGTAAGTATTTGTGATTCTGATGGTTAGTAGGATTCGAACTCCTGAGTTCATAAAAGTCCTTATATTGGATTTCCAAGAATTGAGCTTTAAATGGTTAGAGCTCCATTGTGATTAAATATTAACCTGGTGATTTTGGTTTTCTTAGCAGGTTAAATTCGGGAGTTAAAGGAATTAGTGACATGGCGAACTTGGCGGATTCACACGAAGATATAGAGACTCTTCGAAAGGACTTAGGGTTTTAGACGGAACTTGCTAAATATTGGGAAGGACGATAGGAACAAGAATATAAGGAAAAGACTGAGTTAATAAGCAAGTACGTGGAGATGAAGAAGAAATATGAAGCCATACTAGAGGAGGTGTAACATAAATTTGATCTGGTGCACTCAACTACCCAAATTGAATTTCGAGATACTCCTAACACTCAAGTTAGAAATCAGTTGGGAAGCCCTCTCAATGTTAAAGGGAAGCGTAAAGAGATTAACCAAGATGAACATGCTGTTAAAGGTAAAGGAAGGAAATCAAAATCTAGCGGACCTCGTGCGTGGCGACTCAGAGCTGCTAAGTGTGATTTCTGTCAAAAATCTCATCCTACAGATGAGTGTTGGAGAAAGATGGGAGCATGTTTAAGGTGTGGAAGCCTCAAACACCAAATAAGGAACTGTCGTAAAACCTAGAGTTATATCTATTCTAGGAGTTTTGAACTTGGCACTTGATGTAATGATTAGTACAACCAAATGTTGATATTGTTTGGTTTTAAATCCCCCTAGATGTAGGGTGAAAATCTAGTTATGAACTAGACTATGAAGGTCTTAGTCTTTTGAATGTTTTGTAAGTGGATTAGATGGGGTGAGGCTTGTGAGGCCTATGCTTGTGACTACATGACTATTTGTATTTTGTGGCATCTATGTGTAGTATGTTTTGTGACCGTTTTGTAAAAAAAAAAAAAAAAGAAACCACCAGGGCGATTCTCGTCTTGGTAGGTGCATATTTATTTACTACTTTCACTATTATGCTTTTGTGTGGTAAAATGGTCGGGCAAGCGACATTTTGGTATGTTCTTTTGTATTAAATATGCCACCGTCACGAACTTGATTCTCTCGATATATATATGTATGAAAGTTGGGCGGTTCTAGAAAATTCTCTTGTTCATTCAAAAATTTAATTTGCTAACTTGCTTATTCTATTTTGGGTTAATTCATTACATTCCCTTTTATTCTATTTTACTTTGCTTTAGTGTATTTTAATTTAGTTTATTTTCACATGTATTTTATGTCCATCTTTATAAAATTGTGGGACGGTAGGCTGCAACCAGATCGAGGTTGAGAGCGAGGGTGTGGGTCAAGACACCCAAAGCAAGGGAGAGAATCAAGAGCCGAAGTCTAGGGTTAGTCAATGAGGGTAAAAAGATAATTCGTGGAGTGTATGTTGCTTTTATTGGAATTAAAGGGAGTTAAGTGAGAAAAGGCAGACTAGTGAATAAGATAGATTTCATTAGAGTCACGAGCAATGGAAGGGTGGCCATTGGCATCATCTCCACCACTCATCCTTTACAAAACTTCAATTACTCTTCATTTTACCATTTTATTTTGACTTCACAAGAAAATAACTAGAGAGAGGAAAAGAGAGTCTTGCTTCATATTTTATCTTTATTCATTCTTTTATCTTTCGAGAAAATCACCAACCCAAAACTCTATTCTCTTCCTTCCTTGTGGCCAGTTCTATAGAGATGAGAGAGGTGAGATTTTTCAGCAATTTTCTCTACTGTTTACTCTTCCCTAGCCGGTTATTCAAGCTACAAATAGGAAAGAAAAGATTTTATTTGTTCTTCCATAAATTTTGTTTCAATCCAACTTCACTTGCCACCGATCAGGTTCGAGAGAAAGGTAAATTTTGAGGCGAATCTTGGAGGTTTACGACTTACCTTGACTAGAATAAACACTATGTTAGTGGGAAGAGCTTGAACTTTTAGACCTATAAGTTTTATGGTTTAAATCTAATGATTTATGCTTAAATGAGCTTAGGTTGTTGAAGGAATCTTTTAAAACCCGAATACTAGGTTAGATGATTTGAAGATTTTCCATACTTTATGGTGTAAACTTGTTGGTGAATCTTGATGGTTAATAGCCTAAAATATGTCGATTGTTATGTATTATGGTTATTCCATATGGTTATTCCATGAGATTGATGAATTATAGACGTGAGATTAGTGCAAGAATCTTGGTGGAACCTCTAGAAATACCCCACTGCTGGCCGAATCCGTTCCGGTGCCTTTAGTCCTATTTTTCTTATAACTTTTTGGAAAAAAAAAATATTGCTCGATAATCTTTGTTTGATGTTGAAATTTAAATGTGATTTTAGAAGTTAAAAAGGGATAATTTCTTGAACTTTGTTTTGCTAGACATCTCCTTAGGGAGCATTGTACAATTTTAGAAAAAAAATTTGATATCGCGGTGTAAAATGAAATTTTAATCTGGGTTTTGTTTATTAGATTTGAAACAAGACAAGAGTTTTTCAACCTTGTGAATTTTAGATTTTTGCTCAATCTTTATAAGCACCAATGGTTTTTCAAAGTTTACTAAAATTTCAAACCTGTTCTGTTTTTCTATTTGTTAAAGCCATAACTTGAGGTCAAATTTGTCTTATTTACGAATTGAATCTTGAGAAGATGTCTTTTGAACAGTTGTAGTACTTTGAGTCTATTTTCTAGTGGGATACCACTGGTAATTTTCCGATTTATGGATATAAAAAGTTAGAATTTTCTGGTTTAAAGAAGAAGTGGTCTTTTAAAACTTTTAACTTTACTTTGAAAATGCTGAGTTGATCTGAGTTTGAATTCGTAGATGAAAAATGAGGTCTTTATATAATTTTAAGTCTTCTTTTAAATGATGGTTTTCAAAACTTTAATCCCCTCTTTAGGTGCTACAGTAGATGTTTAAGAGTGTGGGTCTCCCTTTTTCAAATGAGCCCTCTATGATGGTTTAAGAAAATTAATTGGAGATAATTCGCCTTTGATGGTCATTGAGAGTAATCACCTTAGGTGCTCAAGGTGACTTCTAGGAGACTTCTGCAGCAAGAAGTAAAGGACTTGAGAACTGAGAAAATCTCTTTGGTTAAGAATGTTTGGAAAATCGTGACGTCGAGAAGGCGATTTGGGAAGTGGAAGAAGAAATGCCAGAGTATTTAGAATTATTTGTTTAGCAAGGTGAAAATTTTGAGGAACAAGTAGATTTCTTTATTGAAAATATTGTGGATGAACCAAGGTGTCGAAGAAGTAGCTTGAGGGTTAGAGGACGAAATTCGGAGGAAATACCAAGCATTGATCTATAATTCAAGTATGAATTTTGAGGACAAAATTCTTTTAAGGAGGGGAGAATGTAACAGCCTCAAAAATTTATTTTGATATTATTACAACTTAATATTTTTAAATAATGTTATTATTATTATTAATTCGTTTAGTTATTTTAAAATTACATTTAAACGAATTTTTAGAAAATTTAAATAAAAATTCAATTTATTTATTTATTTCATTTTGAGAAAAACTTAATTTAGCTCTATATTAATTTTTCAGGTATATTTACAACATTCCATTCATCTTATTTTAAAATTTGCCCTTTTGCATCAAATAGACAGAAAATGAGAAAACACGTTTTTCGAGGTAAAAATTCGGGCAGTGAGTGACGTAGCGATGGAGTGTAAGGATGATCACCCGTAAGTTAGAAATGTTATTCAGTGATTAGAGGTGAATTAAAAAGAGTAATTATAATTAAGAGTTTGAAGTTATAGTTTAAGTTGAATTAACCTCCTTGGATTAGAATTTTAATTAGCCATTACTTTCTCCACATAATTCACCCTAATTCACTTCCATTTTATTCCATTTCTTTTCCCTCTCCTAATCGAGATTTGTCCCTTAATCTCAAGCCAAATGAAGTGATTAATTTTCCCTCCAAATGGCTAATTAAAATCACTATGCCAACTTTGACTTTTGAGGTAAGACAAGACTCATGTCTTGTCTTCCTTTTTCTCATTAATTCCTCAAGAAAAATTGCACAAAATTGCTCCATTTCTCCTCTCTTCTCACCCGACCTCATTCTCTCATCTTCCTCTTGTTCTTCATCAAAAATTCCTTCCATTTTCTCCCTTAAAACTCAACTAAACTTGCACTAAGTAGAGCTTAGCTTGAGGCTTGGACAAAGAGCTTAAGGAAGAGGACATTGTGGGCTTCATCTTGCATTTCGTTCTTGAAGTCTTGCAAACCTAAGAGAGGTACAATCCTACCAACTTCCTTCTTGTCCAATTTCTTTGAATTCCAAGCATGATAACTAGAAATTGGGTGGTTAATGAGTTCATGGAACCTTGAATTGGTGATGAATGTGTTGTGTGAAGTGTTGAGCTTCATTATTGAGAAATTTGATGTTTATGGCAAAATCAGTGGGCTCTTGAATTCCCACTAAATGTGTGTAATTGATTGCTAGATGGTTAGATGATGTTATCTAAGTGCATTATGCTTAATGATGGAGGTTAAAAGTGGGATGAAACTCTAAGGGGAGAACCGGCTAAGGAAGACACTACAACAAACATCAAATTTAGTGACAACACCTTGTGACAACATCTAATTTTATCATAAATAAGTTAACTTTAATGACAATAATTCTTATTGTCTTATAATATTAATTTTTTGGTGACAACTTGTGCTATTGTCATTAGTAAAACACATATTTTTGTCAATAATTATGAACATTAACCAAGTGACAAGAAAAATCACTTAAATGTTGTCACAAAATTTTTAGCTGAGACACTCCCCTATTTTGTGAAAAATAACTCCACCTACAAAAGGTGAAATGAAAAAAAAAAGGAAAATAGTAAAGATTTTATGGAATCTGAGTCTGCATCCTTTCCTTCTCTTCGCACTTTCCCTTTCCTTCTCTTCGCACTTTCCCTTTCGCTCTCTCCCTCCCGAGCCCTCTCTCCCTTTCCTTCTCTTCGCTCTCTCCTCCCAGAGCCCTCTCTCCTTTCCTTCTCTTTCTCTCCTTCCTTAATCCTTTCTCCTGTCTTTCTCAAAGTTTCCCCTTCCATCACCTATTTGAGGAAATTTTATAAGATTCAATACAGATTTATCACAATTTCATATTATTTCTCAGTTCCAAGCATAGCAGCGGTAGATGGTGAAGGAATTCGAGATTAGCGAGTAGAAATTGCTTCTCCAAGCAAAGCTATCTAACGAAACCCTAGGTAATTAATCTCATTGCTTCAAATTTAGAGGTAATTTAACTTACTTAATCTCTTTCTTTTTCGACTTTAATTTATATGGAAATTTTGGCGATAGAAGGAGATTAATATAAATCGTGGAGAATAGTTGATGGACCTGCATATAGAGCTTTCTGCTGGTTTGTATATATTGCCAATGCACTGCCGCAGCATGGCTTATGATCCCATTTATACTTGTTACCATGTCAAATTAAACATTGCAATCAAACATAAACCTATAAGACACATATAAGCAAAATAGATTATATGAATTTTGGTCTAATTGTCTATATTAAACCAACCTCCACTCTTCAATTTTGTTATCATATAGAAGACGTGCAATTTTGATCTTATAGTTAGCTTTCATCTTTATCTTTACAATTAGTTAGCATTTTTTGGTCAAATTCTTTACTTGTTTCTTGTTGCTGAAAAGTTAAATATGTTTACCCATTCTTCATCAAACACTCTATAAAATATTGTATGTGAACAATTAACTGAACTCAGATAGTCTCATTTTGACTATGTGTCAAAGTTTTAAAGGTTCATTCATTTGATTACAATGTTTACATTGATGTAGTTTGCATGAGATCATAATCCATCTTGCCAAAGTGTTTTGGTAGTCTAGTTTTTAGCTTCTTTATGACAATTGTATCAAGTATGAGCCCTAGGGTTGTCACTTTTCGGTTTGGCAGTCAATTTCCTATGAGTAAGTTTGTCATTTGATAGGTATCGTGTTTGAGGTTTTTAGTGCTAGTGCTAATATAATTATGTTATTGGGGCTACTATGTGAAATTTGAATAGCTAATAGTAAAGGGAGAAATTTAGGGATGGCCTCCAAAAGTGGGAATTGTGACATTAGTAGGTTTGTTTAGATATAAGATTATTTAAAAATATCATTTAAAATAATAGTATAGTATTTTTTGTGATGTGATTTTGATCATTTATCTGTGAGTTTATTTTACTTCTATTCCCACATATATTTATCTGTTTTGAAAAGCTTCCACTATGTGTCACCACTATCATTTGTTTGAGTAGCTTATTATTTAAAATTTTTGAGAGTAAAGATGGCTCTTTATATGCTTATGACTGCTCTTTGCAACATATGAGAAAAGTAGAAATGCAGGGTAATGTGATTGACTAGCCTATTCCCTGTTATCAGTCCAGTGTCTGCATCCAGAAAATATTTTTAATGTAGTAGTCCTGCAGAGTTGAGTGGTGACTTTGCTTTTTACCTCTAAAGCATGTAAATCTTGGATACACACACACACACACACACATATCTGCTGCAGGTTATTTGTCCCTTGGCTTGTATATAATTAGCTAAAACAATACTCACATTTCTATCCTCTTGAACTTTTCAAGGCAGTGGACGAAGTGAAAATCTGTGTATGTTTTTGTGGTTGTATATGTTAATAGAACCAGGAAGTTGATGTAGGATGCATGTTCATTTGGTGGGATTTAGAGCACATAATTGATTTCTAAAGCAGGATTAGCAGGTTTGCATCTAAAATAGGTAATTAATCTCATTGCTTCAAATTTAGAGGTAATTTAACTTCCTTAATCTCTTTTCTTTTTTCCTACGACTTTTAATTTATATGGAAATTTTGACGCATAAAAGGAGATTAATATAAAACTCGGAGTAATTGATCTGTAACACGGATTCGTAAATTTAATGTGATTTGAAGTGGAATTATGGAGCTGTTGTTTAGCTCTTATTTTTGCTCTTACCTTTCTTTTGGCCAACTGATTAGCGTATGCATTGATTTTGCATTGCTTTTGGGTTGAAAACATAGAGGCTAATCAAGACGTAGGACTAGAATCAAGTTCAAACCTTTATGTGCTAAAATTCGTGAGGTTTTAGATAGCTCTTATTCGTGCTTGACTGTTTGCACCTCTAATTGGGGGATGAATGCCAGGACAGTTGTTTTGTGCAAATGTAGATGTAAACTTATGAATGGATGTCATAGCTTTTATATCAATATAATGATATGGCAAGAGTACTTGTTTATGTCAATTTTTCCATAAACCTGGAAGTCTCTTTCTTGGATATTTTTGTTACTTTTTCTAGTATGTCATGAATCAATATCTGAATATGCTTTTCTTGGTGTATGTTGTGGGTCCAATATTGCATTGTGCTTCATCAACCACCATATGTCTCTTTCTTGAATCTTGAACCCTGGTTGAGATGTGTAGGTTTCACTGCAAAATCAGATTTGGGTACTAGAATAGAACTGACTCGTAGCATCAACTAAAATCTGTTTGTCTTGTTAGTTATTCAACTAGCTTATCTCTCTTTTGAATTCACATAAAACTAGTTCAGGTTTTATGCGTAAACATGTAATTCATCCCTTTATTCAACTCTGTCTTCCTAACAGAACAGAGCTGCACGTCATGCTAGCTACAATAGGTACAATCTTTGTATAATGATTATGCATACCAGAATATCAAACACTTAGGGGCACTCTTGTTGCTTAAAATATGCTGACTCTAGCTTTTTCCTGTGCTAAGTTGCTTCAAGGGTGTTTTCTGTTGCTTTGTTTATCTGTATTATGACAATAAATTTTCTTTTTGAAAATTATTCTGAAGAAATGCCAATTAAAACTTCTTAAACCTTTCAAAGAATCATTTTTTAAGCACATTTGGATAAGCTTAAGAACACTAGAACAGGCCATTAACTGTAAGCATGAAGCCTGATTTTAAACTTCAAACTCATTACTGCATATAGATCTTTGGTAAGCTTTCACCGTGTTGAATTGATGTGGTTGTCTCCCTTTAGAACCAATTATAGGCAAAATAGATTTGTAAACCCAAGATTCTGTAGTAGATGCTATTCTGTTACTACTTTTTTCTCTAAAGCTTCTAAATGTTTATTGAGTTTTTAGTTTTGTGTATAACTGCATGAGACAGGATAAGTCTATATATTTCAAGTATACATAACAAGTATATTTCATGATTTTCTTAGTCCTCTTGCCATTCTTTCTATTTCCCAGTAGGGGTTATATTCCAATGGACTTTTTGGTTTAGCTAATGAGCTGTCTCATAGGCTTCTTTGGTGGTTGATCATTTTGTTGTGATATTGGGCTTTGAAAGCTGAATTGTTGAATGGACTCCTTAATATACCTTACTACTTCCGAGTTTTCGTCCTAAAAAATTTAATGATCAACGTGTGTCTAAACTTGAATGGCTGTCTCATTATTCTTAATTAACAAAAAGTGTGTTTAATGTTTGCTGTAGAAATTTCGAGTCCAGTTTTTGTCTCAAATTGTGACCTGAAATTCGATTAGAGATAAGCTAAAATGGGATTTGCAAGCCTACAAATATGGGTGTGTGACCTGCATTCCGATTTTCTTCATATAATTTGGTATTTTTATTCAACTTTCACAAAATATAATTAGTTATTTTTCACATTTGAACTCAGTACACCTATAAAAATTCCAAGATGCAGGCTTTTGGATAATGCGATCTTCGATAGGATGATTTAGTGAAGTTTGTAATGTTTGAAAGCTGAAATGGACAGTGGAAAGAGTAGTTGTCATTCTAAATAATTTTCAAGGTTTATTTGCTGAACATTTGGACGGTCAGTGATTTTACCTTGTTGGTAAATTTGTTTTGAGAACTTAGAGCCTGACCATTATTCCAGATCAAGCTTGTATTCATAACCGAAAGTGTATCGGGTTCGCTTTATTGTTACGGAGGATTGCATACCATTGGCGTAGAGGAGAGGTTTAAGAGGGTTATTAAAGAAAATTATTTCACGGACCAAATTTGACGGTTGAAATCGAAAGGTGTAAGTTGAGGTTTTGTTTCAAGTTTTAGCCATTATATGTAAAATATGAACCTGCATAATCTGTCCAGATATTTACCCATGTCTTGCTGTGGTACATACATGATTGGCTTAATTAGATGGACTTCATGTCTTTTTCTTCCTGTAGAAATTATAGTTAGATATCGGTAAACTTCCAGATTCTCTCTTCGCTTTAAGCTCATAGAACACCAAGGCTTTTATTTGAACAATGTGTTTGAACAATCCATCTTTCCATAATGTGATTGCTTTTATTTGATCATCTTTCCATCTTTCCTAAAGAATATGCTAAGGAAACCCCTTCACAGCAGCACAGAAATCTTGGGCTAAATGGAAGTCTTCTACCGTGACTATGATGTGTTAAATATATTTATGACTGTTATAAGTACATGCATAGTGTTCTGGTATTGGTTATTGATGCTTTATTTTGTGTTAATTATGTTTATAACTCTTATATGCTTTATTTTTCCCTTTGTGATTTTTGGCTTAGATGGATAAAAATTGGATGAAGCTTAACAACAAGTTGGACCTTGTCTATAAACGGGGGGTTGATGAGTTTCTGAAGTTTGCCTATTTGAATAGAGACCAAAGTGACAAAATTCCATGTCCTTGTCGAGAATGTAATAACTTTTGTGACCATGCTAGGGAAACAGTTGAATATCATCTAAAATATGGTAAGGGGATTGTGAAGAGTTATATAAGATGGGTCTATCATGGGGAGGCATTTGAAGATGATTCTGATTTTGAGGATGAGCAAATTGACAATAATGATCCTATAATTGATAGTGATGAGGATGAATTGCAAGATGTTTTAAATGATTTAGCCACATCTGGTATGCATTCTTGGACTGAAACTAGTGATGAAAATTATGAAAATATAGACAACTTTGTTAGTCCGGTGCTCCATTTCCACTTGGAGAAGGCGACACCTTTATGAGGTTACTAAGGATGCTGAAACGTGCTTTATCCAGGTTCTAAAGTGTCTAAATTGACTTTTGTTGTAAAAATGCTGCACATGAAATCAATGAATAAGTGGACTAACAAATCAGTGGACATGTTGCTTCAATTTTTGAATGATGTTTTTCCTCATCTTGACACTCTTCCAAAGTCCTATTATGAAGCTAAGAAAATTGTTACAGACTTGGGGCTTAAGTATGAAAAGATTCATGCTTGTCAATATGATTGTGTACTTTTTCGCAATGAATATGAAGATTGGGATAAATGTCCAAAATGTAAGGCATCAAGATGGAAAAATGAAACCAAAAAAGTTCCTTGCAAGGTTTTGCGTTACTTCCCATTAAAACCCAGATTACAGAGGTTTTTTGTGAACAAGAACATTGCTTGTGATATGCGGTGGCACAAAGATAAAAGGATAGATGAAGACAATGTAGTAAGGCATCCGGCTGACACTAAAGTTTGGAAAGATTTTGACCAGAAATACCAATCATTTTCCTGTGATCCTCGGAACATTTGTTTGGGTTTGGCTAGTGATGGATTTAATCCATTTGGTAGGTCAAATGTGTACAGTATTTGGCCTGTTTTTTTAGTTCCTTACAATCTTCCTCCGTGGAAATGTATGAAGGATCCTTTCTTTATACTTTCTATGTTAATTCCAGGACCTAAATCTCCGGGTAATGATGCTGATGTGTATTTTACACCATTGATAGATGAACTAAAAGAAATGTTTATTAATGGCGTAGAGACATATGATGCATATACTGGAGAGAAATTTCGATTACATGCAGCTTTGTTATGGACTATTAGTGATTTTCCAGCATATGCTATGCTATCTGGATGGAGTACTAAGGGTTATAAAGCATGCCCAATATGTATGAGTGAAACAACTTGTACTCACTTGAAATATCCTCCAAAACTCTGTTACATGGGACACCGTCGTTTCTTGCCTAAAAACCATAGATGGAGGAAGGAGACCAAAGATTTCGATGGTAAAAAAGACTTTAGAGATCCAATTAAACCATTATCTGGGGAACAAATTCTAGAATGTTTAAATTCCATTGGTGAAATTGAGTTTGGGAAGGCTCCTTTCATGCAGTCAAGGAGAAAACGGAAGCAAGCTGAAAAAAATTCTAATTGGACAAAGAAGAGTATCTTCTTTGAATTACCTTACTGGGGGACTCTTATATTAAGGCATAATTTAGACATTATGCATATAGAGAAGAATGTGTTTGAGGCTTTGATCTGTATGCTAATGAATATAGGGAAAAAGAAGGATACTTGGGAAGAGCGTAGGGAGCTAATGAATATGGGTTTGAAACCTGAATTACATCTACAGCCTGATGGTGATTCATTTATCATGCGAGCTGCATGTTACCATTTGTCAGCTGATGAAAAGAAAAAATTGTGTGATTTTCTAGGTTCTTTAAAATTACCCGATGGATATGCTTCTAATATTTCTCGATGTGTGAAGTCAAATGAGTTCCTTGTGACTGGTTTAAAGAGCCATGATTGTCATGTTCTTATGCAATGCTTATTTCCTGCTATGCTTCGTGGGTTTTCTCAAAAGGAAGTGTGCCAAGTATTGCTAGAGGTTAGCGAATTTTTCAGAAAATTATGTTCAAAAACTCTAAATTTAGCTTTGTTGGAACAACTTGAGCATCAAATTGTCATGACATTGTGCAAAATGGAACGCATATTTCCTCCATCTTTTTTTGATGTAATGATACATCTAATGGTCCACTTACCAAGAGAAGCTAAATTAGCTGGACCTGTTCAGTATCGATGGATGTATCCGTTTGAGAGGTAATGACTTGTTTCCTTATTAATATTTCAATATTTTGCTTTGCTATATTTTCATAGTATAGATTCTTTTAAGTTCATTGCTGAATCATATTTTGATAGGAAAATCGGCATGTTTAAAAGAGATATACATAACAAGGCTCGACCGGAAGGATGTATTGCTGAGCGTTATATTGTCAATGAATGTTTAATATTTTGCTCTATGTATTTTCAAACTATGGAGACTAAGTTCAATCGTGGGGAGCGAAACTATGAGGATCATGAATCATCAGGCAATCTATCTATTTTTTCTTGTAAAGCACATCCATTTGGTGGCCCAACTTTTAGAGTTTTGAGTGATGCTGATCTGAATAAAATCCATTCATATGTGTTGAACAACTGTGAGGAGATTGATGGTTTTAGAAAGTAAGTCCTTTTTTTTTTTTTTTGCTGAAACTGAAACTGATCACTTATTATTTAATTGTACAGTGAGCATAAGCATGAACTTGAGGGTGAGAGTAATGCATTTGTTGAGGAGAGGCATGATTCTCAATTCCCTAGTTGGTTTAAAATTCATGTAAGTTTGCTTTAAAAAAGAAACTGAATTTAATGAATCTCATATGACAGTAAATTCTCAGTAGCTTTTCTTAATGTGCAGGTTAAACGATTACATGATAAAGGAGTTGTTAGTGAAGAAATCTTTTCTTTATCAAGGGGCCCTGATTGCCGTGTCAAATTTTACAAGGGCTGCAATGTAAACGGATTTAGATTTCATACCCAAACTCGTGAAATTGATAGGAAAACACAAAATAGTGGTGTAGTTGTGTCTGGAGAACATGGAGGAAAAATGATTGAATTCTATGGAGTGGTTCAAGATATTATTGAAATTGACTACTTAAGGGGAGAGAAGCGGGTATTATTGTTTAAATGTGATTGGTGGGATGTAAGGGATCGTTCAGGAATTCGAGTGGATAAAAATTGGAAGATAACAAGTGTTAGAACATGTAAAACCTGGTATAAGAATCAACCATTTATACTTGCTCAACAGGCTAAGCAAGTATTTTACCTTAAAGATTTGAAACTGGGCAGCAATTGGCATATTGTGGAAAGGACACAAAATCGTGGTACCTATGACATATGCGAAAAAGATGTAGAAGGATATTATGGTATGGGTGATGAGGCCTATCAAGAAGAGGAACTAATAGATATTTGTAATGTAAGAGATGGTGACGAGTCACCTTTCTTGAGAAGAGATGATACACAACTACTGGATAGAGTTCAAGCAAATCTCGTTGTGCAAACTGATTCGCTCAATGTGGATGATGCGAGTGATGATTATACTCCAGAATGCTCAACTGACGAGAGTGGTGAAGATGATGAAGAGATTGTCTCTTTTGATGAAGATTTAGATTCTAGCTAGACTATTTGAATATTCTGCTCATTTTTTAATGACTCTTTTTTTATCAACTATGACTTTCGATTTAGTTCTAGATTTACATTCTTGATTGTGTCAATGAATATTAATATGTTTTAATGACTCTATGTGCAATTTTTGTTGATATGGTTTAATGATTCAGTGTTAATGTGGTTCAAAGGTAATGTGTTTTCTTCATTAGGTAGTGATTCGTTCTTTGTAATTGTGTTACCAATTTGTATATAAATCTGATTGAAAATGATTAATAGACTATCATTGTAATTATCGGTTGATGGCTGGACCGGAAATTTAAGAACTACTCGAACAAGGGTAGAGTCACTACCAAGAGGAGGGACGACTCAAATTGGTGCTAGAGCAATTTCACATGACTTTGAGGCGCCTACAAGTGCTGAAAAAAATCCTTTAGCTGGTATTTTCTTCCCATAAAACTCAGATTTTCCTTCGATATGTTGCTTTCTAGGAACTAAGTAAAAGACATTCAAGGGGTCACCATTTAGCATTTTAATGCATGATTTTGTTGTATTAAAATGTCTTAATATTTCACTTTGGGCTAAACTTTAATTAGATTCTACTCCCAAGAGAAAAAGAGGGCCAACACGAAATATTAGGTTGGCTGAGAAAAGACATGCTAGGCAAAAGTTGAGTATTGAGGTGCAAGAAGAGGTTGGGCGCATTGTAGGGGGCTCAAGTCAATTTGTTATCACTGAAACTGGATGTCTCTCGAGAAAGCAAGTACCTCTCCAAGTTGAAAATTGGTCCCAAATAGAGAACGATGACAAGGATGATTTGCTACTTGATTTAAAAGTAAGTGTGAATGCATTTATTTGAAAGCTGATAAGAAATGACAGGTTTCTTTTTCTTACAGAATAATTCTTCAGTCAATAAGATAGAAAGTTTATGCTGAGTATTTTGTTGTGATCCTATTTTATGAATGGATAGAGATTTTGTGTTGCAAGGTTGCTTTATGGGCAAACGACTTTTATTTACAGTTGTTTTCTCTTCAAAAATGAATGCTATCATACTAATTTGGTGGTTATGCTAACCATGATGATGCATCTGATAAGACGCCACTCCTTGTCAAGGTGCTCAAGCATAAATTCTAGAGTCATTCAGCTGCATAAGGGTAGTGTAGGCTTGATCTATCTTAACTAGATCTTGATCGTGCATATTGGAAAATGTACTGGCTTGTCGCTTTATTTTATTTTCTCTTGTTTAAAATGACGGTAGGAGCCCTTGTTCAATCAGCAGTTACTTTTCACATTATGGTTAAAAATTTGAGAGATTTTATCATTTTTTCAAAGCATCACATCCTTAGATTAAATCCACTGTTGGATAATAAAAGAAGTATTTTGAATTTTCAGATTGTAACAATTTCTTCAATCATTCGAAGTACATACAAACTCTTCTCATCGAGAGTTAAAGTAATGAAATGACTCTATAAAGTGACCATAGAATTTTTAGAAAAATTTATTTTCTATTTTTTATTATCTGGTACAGTTCCATTTAGTTAAGAGGGCATAATTATATACAGAGTTTCACAAGCCGTACAAATAAGTAACCAAATCCAGTGCTTCAATAATCGCAGTAGTTATATCTCGTAGCAATGGTTTAACTTTCATAAATCTAGTTTCATCTTGTATCCTCACAAAGAAGCTTCAGATGGTTGTAGATGGTGAGCAGAATTGCAATTAGAGAAACATTAGTAAACAAACGTAGTGGTAAGGTCATGAACTAATGTAGCATTAACTTTGTTAATGGTCCTTTTGGGATGAAGTCTTGGAACATTTTAATATGCAAAAGATGTCTCGGACAGAGCAAAGTTTTGGTGAGGTGTGAGTTGTAATAATTGATTTCTTTTGAGGTTGAGATTATTTTAGTTTCCATTAGGCATGTATCCTTCTTATTGATTGTGCAACCTGAAGCTTGTTGTGCCAAGCTGTCATGTTTGCCTGGAGTTTCTCTTTGCCACAGTTGAGTTCGCTTGTGATTGTGTTTGACCTGTTATCTGCTTGTATTCTATGCCGATGACTTAAAGAATCAAACATGATAAGGCTTGATTTGATGAAAACTTTTATTTACTAAGAATTGTATCAGATATGTGAAAGGATTTTTTGTTAGGCTTGCTTGATTTACTTCTTTAATTGCCATGGAATGTCTCCTTCTATGTCAAGGAATAGGTCACAGAATAACCATGGTTTATTTTGCTGTTGAAATTACAGAAACAGGAAGCTGATCCCTGGGTAAAGTATATTTACTGCCCAGTGATGTTTGGTCACTGTTTGGGAGACAAGGGTAGATAGCAGCCAGTATTAGTCTTCTCAATTCGACTTCTTGATTTTTAGGCTAAAGCATGATTCATGTTGTTCGAATACATGAGGCTATGGTTGTTCAGTGTCCCCTTAATTTTCTGCTTCTTGCTTCCTCTGCCTTCCTTAGTTTTCTGCTACTTGATTTAAGAGTTTAGTGACATGTTATCTTCTCAAAATTATTTTGTAGGAAAAGTTTCAATTTGAGAATCAGGCTTACGCTAAAAAAAGCTATACTGGCAGTTCAATTCACAATACCGCAATCACCGCTATAGACTTCACAAAATGTTTGAGAAGGGAATCACACCCAAGGATATAGATCCAGAAGATTGGCATTATCTCAGCACTTATTTTTCTTCGGAGAAGTTTCAAGTGATTAACTACTTGCATTAGTGTCTAAGATTTTTATTCCTTTTTAGTACAAACCTAATACTTTATACAACACTATTGTAGGTAATGAGTGCTCGGAACAAGAAAAACAGAGCACGGCAAATTGTTGGACATTCAGCTGGCACAAAATCTTTTGCTAGAATTGCTGTCGAAAAGGTAAAAATTTTTAATGACTTATTTTATTTAACTTGGCAATTATAAATCGTTTATTTAGCGCAAGAAACCACAATTCATATTTCAAGCTGCAGCCTAGTTGGTGCTGGTAGAAAGTTAGGATAATTAAGGAAGGTTGGTAATTGACTTTGGGACGGGATTCTCACTAACCTGCTTTCATCCATTCGCCATGTATGGTTTTCTTCCTCCCTCTCTAAAAGTCGTGTATCAATTAAGTTTAACATGATATTAGAATTGAAAAGGAAAGATGCAAAGAAGAGATTTTCCGGATATATGGTTAATGAATAATCATATTTCTTACCATCAACAGGGCAAATGTGCATGTTATGGTTTTCCTAAACAAGAATATGTGATAAATAGTTGCCTAGATAGATATCATTAATGCTGAATTTCATGTAATAAGTAATTCTATCCTTAGAATTTATATTATGCCTCTATAATCCATTCACCACACTGCTCCGTCCAAAACTAGTTAAATTTGTTAGGAAAGTTAGAGATTTGGCTTTGTAGGACTGCTAGCGTGGCTGTATAGGGTGGCTGTAGCAATGACAATGTTTTTTAATAACCAACAATGACATTTAAAAACTGATTTATGCAGAAAGCTGAAACAGGGGAAGAGCTTGGCCCAATTGAGCTGTACAAAATGACCCATTATAATGCAGTAAAGGGTCAATGGACATCTGAACTGGCTATGAAGAACTATGTAAGAAACTTGCTGAAAG
The DNA here is from genome assembly GCA_013103745.1 of Gardenia jasminoides. NCBI lineage: Eukaryota > Viridiplantae > Streptophyta > Magnoliopsida > Gentianales > Rubiaceae > Gardenia > Gardenia jasminoides. The sequence goes on from CM023103.1 coordinate 73,087,305, forward strand.
TTCTTTTTTACTTTCTTAATCTCCTAAAAATACAAATGGGGTGAAATTTTATGCATAACCAGGAGGAGATGAAACAACGCCAATCGGAGAGTGAAGATGGATCGATCTTCTTATTCAAGAAGAAATTTGCTCATCTATTCTCTGCCTAAGTCCGATATATACGTGGAAGGGGAGCAGGTCCAAAGCCAAACTCATCACCAAGCAAAGACAAGATTATCAAGAAGAGTTGGAAGAAGCTAGGAGGAGGGCATCAAATGCTGAACAAAGAGCTGAAGAAACACAAAAAATAGCTCAAGAATTGATTGAACAAGTTCAGACACAAAAATCAGAGATACATGAGTTAAGGGAACTTCTTCAAGCTTCTCAAAGATCAATTAATGAAACAATGCAGAAAATGTTTGAAGATATGGTTAGATCCATGCACGTACCAAATCCCTTTTGGATGTCAACAATCAAATCTGGTATGTGATTCCTTTTTTTTTTTTTTGGGCTACTTTTGCTTGATTAGGCTGTTGAGACAATATTATGCAAGACTTATCCTAAATTATAGTGCAGTAAAATGGGGGAAGAAGATGGTAAAATAGAAAGTGATCTTATGAATGGTAGTTCATACGCTAATATGGATATTGCATTTCAAACTTTGTAAAACCAGTCATGATTAGTTGCTCATTGTCCCTTTTTCACTGATGATTAGGTGCTTATGTTTCTTATTTCTCCAATTTATTCATGACCATGTTTCTTACTTTCATGCTCAGGTGCTTATGTTTCAGATTGTGCATTGAGCATGAGATCAAATCCTTGTTAAAGCTTGCTGTAAAGAGACCTGTAGAAGTTATTTTTGGTTCAATAGATTTTGCAACATGACAATCTGCTTGCATTTTTAATACTTAGCTGCCAGAATTTTAGTTGTTGAAGTCACTTCCTAAACAAAATGCTGAAATGCCTCTCTCACAGCATTTTTTAGACTTTATACCAATAGTTGGTATGAAACATTCATCTTGTAATGAACTGGTGCAAGTATTCTTTGAGGAATACTTGTCAATTTCATGGTGAAATTGGATTGTCATGTCCTTTGAGGATGCAAAACAAAGAGCACTTCAATGGAAGAAAGCGATAGAGGCCCTTCAGATGTGCGACAGTGTTTAGGAATACGGGGATCTGAACACATTTGGATGCTCCAAAGGAACTTTATTATAAGAAAGTGATTAAAATTTCACAGCTGCTTCTTTCTTGGTTCAACAAAATTCTGCACGTTTCTTTCAGTTGATGTGCGACAGTATTTTAAGATTTCAAGTTTGTACTACAGAAAATCTACTTGTTAATGTACTTGAAATTGGATTGTCATATTGGATTGGTTGTATTGCTTTTTGTCAATTTCATGTTGAAATATTGGATGAAAGTGATGTTTTAAATGCGTCAAGAATGGTTTGAATGTTATTAGATAAGTTTTTATTTAAGTGATAAATGAGTTGTTGTCACTATTTTGGCACTTAAAAGTTGTCACTATAAAGGTCTTATGTGACAACTTTTTGTTGTTTAATGACAATAAAATGCCTATTTTATGACAATTTAAGTTGTCATTGAATGGGTTGAATTTGTGACAACTTTGATTCTTGTCACATTACAAGTGACAAGGCCTAAAAAGTTGTCACCAAGGGAATTAGTGACAGACCTACAGTGACAAGATAGTGACAACATTTTTTTGTCACTCAAAACAAAAAGTGACAACTTTTAGTTCTTTAGTGACAACAAGAGTTGTCACTAAAACTCTTACTTCTTGTAGTGAGAGGAAACTTGGGGGTTGAATTTTCTGATTTTTCCTTGAATTTCGTGGCTGTGTTTTTGGCTAGTTAAGAGGCTGAAATTGATGTTTAAGTGATGAATGTTAAGCTGTTATTTTGTCCCACAAAAAGCTCTTCAAGAATTGATGTTATGAGGATTGCTAAGTTGCAAAGTGAAAGCTGGGAAATGAGGGGTTATGCTGTCCGAATTTTGAGGATTATTTTGTGATATTCTTACCAAAATATGTGACCATTTTTTATCATCATTAGGCTTAGGAAGTTCAATACTAGCTTGGTTTCGAAAATTAGGACAAATGAAGTTAATTTGAGGCATGAACTAGATGTTATAAGTGAAGGATCAAAATTTTCCAGTTTTGGACGAAAGAGTTGAGCGAACTTTGGGCATGTAGAAAACTGCCTTCCCGTTTGTATTTTAAGTTGAAATTTGGTATGAATCTAGTTTATATATGGAAGTGTTAGTGTGCCAAATTTGAAAATTTTTGGACTTGAATTCGTCACTCAAACAGTATCTTGAAAACTGCCCTGTATCTTCATGTTTCCAGAAATTGCAGAATTGCAAACTGCCTCTGTTTGAACTGTTGTAATTTCATGCTCGGATGTCGGAATTGAGTTCCGTCAGTGGATGTTGAAACTCCTTATGTATTACTATATTTTGTGTGAATTTCAGAGGTTAATTAATTTTCTGTAATTTTTGGCGAATTTTCAAAGTGCTCTAGATGTCCAGCCTGACGAGCACTGTCATTTTACTGTAGCAGAATATTTAACGAAAATTTGGGTTAATTTCGTCCATAATTTTAATTTGATGTCTTCTGCAAAGTTTTAGAGCTTTGAAAGAGGTTTCCAACGGTACCAAATGAGCAAAATTCTGACTTGTATAACTTGATTTACAATTTTTCAAAGATTTCAGCTCAAATTAGGAAATTATCGAACTTGCTTTCTTATGAGGTAAATTTGGTCGGTGAACTAGGGAAACCTATTTCCACTCTCTTTTAATTATTATAGGGCATAAACTTGGAAACTTTGATATGGAAATGGTCGACCCCTTTTCTTGATTTTCGTACCAACAGTGTCTCACTTGATTTTCAAATTAGGGAATCTTGAACTTGACTTGAGTCTCATTGAGACATTTTTAAAGACATTTATCGAATATTATTCAAGTGTTTTGAATGAAAGTACTCTTATTTGTCTCAGGTGATCGAGAAGATTCCGGAAAACCCCAATTAATCTTACATGCCTTTGCCTTAGTCTCTTGACTTCGGTGAGTGTCAAGTGCATGATTTGTTGAATTACCTGTTATATTTACTTGAACGAAACCTGTTGAGGCGAGAGTGTACTTTATCGAGCTCGTCCTCTTTTACTTGTCTTGCATGTACATGATTGTTATTTGACTTGACTGTATCTGAATGTCGATTGGAATAATCCATCGACTTAAAAGTGATAAACGGGGGCCAAAACCTATTGGGGATCCTTGGGACCCGAGCCGGCAAGGGCTTGGTCGGGAAGCTTGGTGAACCTTAGGTATTGTTCTTTGAGCTTGACCTATTGGAGAGGTCTTTCTCGGTATTGCTCGATGTAGCTTTACCTTTTTAAATCTACCTGTTTGGTTTCGGGCCCGAGAAGGTGAACTGTTGGACGGAGGTTGTAATAAGTGGAGTTTTCTACGGACTTTATCTGTGTTAAGTTGACGGAGGGTCAACGTTTGGGGATAGAATGGAATCAACTGCTTAATCGTGGAAATTGGCTCCTGAGAGCCCTGTATCCTTACCCGTACTGTGTATTTTTTTTTCTCCTGTATAAACTGGTCACTATACTTGCGCAAATTCACTGTAGATAGAGAGGCTCGAAGAGGGTTCTTCGAACCCAGCTCCAAGACTTTTGTCTAATGTGAGCCCTCGAGTAGTGATTCCTTGAGAATACAATCTCCTGATGAAAATTGCAATTGTATAAGTGAATGATTGATTTACATGCTTTTATATCTGAATTCACTGGCTTTCCTACTTACTTGATTACGTGCTTTGCATGTTTCTCCTTGGCCTCGAAATGCTTCACCCCAGTTGTTTTCCTTAACAGGTCTCGAAGTGGAAAACGTAGATCGAGGATTTAGTTACTTTGGTAGGATTTTCATAATTTTGTATAAGCTGAATATTAAACTTCGACGTTAAAGATTTATTGTACCTGAAATTGATGTTGTAAGTATTTTAATAGATATTATTGAGGATTTACTTTTGTAAGTTAACTAGCATTTATTGTTGGACCTCAATTAAGGCTTTAAGAGCGAATGCATGTATTACTATTTTAGAGATCTTGAAGTGTGATTATTTGAAATCTATAATATGCTTGAGAGTTTGTAGTGAGTCCTGGCGAGAACTGGGCAGACAGTCCGCTGATACCCTTGGGTTCGCCCTTGGGAAAGGTGGGGCTGTTACATAGAGGACCTACTATATGTTACTCCATTAAATGTTCAGACCAACCGATTTTGTTACTATCTTGGTACCTTCTTCAAAGTTTCAAATTAAGCATAGTCCAATATTTGGTAGTACAACACCACAAGGCAAATTGATTTGCTAGATGTTTTGTTGATTTCTTGAAATTTCTGTTTGGCATACACATACTAGTTGCCTCATTGGCATATTAAACAAAGCCTAATTTTCATGCTCTATTATCAAGAGAAACAAAACGCGTGCAAAGTTTTGCATCCCTGTCATAATTGGAGATAATAATGATAAAACATAAAGATATCTAAAATTTAGTTCGTAAAATTCATGGTTTTGAACTTTCTCACAGAAACTACAAAATTTTAACCCATGCACTGCACGAAGGAGTATAATCAGCACATTTCATTTGAGGAGAGAAAATGTGATTAGTACAGTTGATTTGATTGATTAATTGAGAAAGAAAAGGTTTGAGGGGAATTTTTCAACCACATTGCATTAGTATCTCTGATCGCTTTAAAGACATCCCACTCTTCTTTTAATGCAGCTTTAGTGGTGGTGACATTTTTTATCTTTATGTTAGAGTATTAAATTGGTAAAAAATCGAATTCAAGATGGCTAGTCTGAGAAAAGAGTACATTTTTACCGCAGTGCATTATTATCTTTGATTGCGCACGGATATCCCCTTAATCTTTTAGTATAGCTTTAGTGGTCATGACATTTTTCTTTTGAATCTTTATGTCAAGGTACTAAATTGGTAGTAATGTAAGGGAAAAAGCTTATGCAAGATGGCTAGTCTGGGAAAAAGAACATGGTAATGTACATTAGCAATTTTAAATGGTCAGTCACTGTTTATCCCCTCAAACTAGGTGATAATCACATTCCCCCTCCCCCCCCAATATATATATATATATATATATATATATATATACACACACACACATATAATGGATGTTGTACTTTTTAAAACTCTAAAATAATCTAAGATTCGTTTCTTTCAATGTTTCCCACAAAATGATTCCTGATGAACGGCTACTTCTGTAACCGTTGGCAAAACCTATACAAATGGTCAAAGTAGCAAAAATCTGGAATTTTAGCTATGAACTCAACATTCTTTAACCGACATGTATAACATAAACTGCAACCCCAACACAAATTCTACAAAAAAAAATTCCAATAACAGCCAGCAGCCCTTACTTCTTTCATTAATTTACTAATGATACCCTTAGAACATCCTAATTTTGAGTAATAGAGTGCTATATAAGGTTTACCCTAATTTCTATAGATGCCTCTCCTTAATCCATCCTATTTCTTATTTGCTTTTGTTATTCCTTTGCACCTTGTAGCGGCTGAGGATTGTTTTTGGCCATGCATCACTGCAACATTGGTAGTTTAGTCATTAAATCACTATGGTTACTGGTGTTGATAAATTAGTTAACGTCTGGTTTTAAGGAGGATAAGGTTGTATATTTTTTTTGTTCAAAGGGGACAAAGTGTTAACATAGACCCTATTTAAAAGGAGCAAAATATTATTAACTCCTATTAAAACTAGTAATAAAAGGTCAAAGGGTCGAGACCAAACAAGTTAAAATTTTTAGATTCTTTAGTGACTTCTTTTACACAAATACAAAATGTGCCTAATAAAATTGAAAAAAAAAAAGGTATGAATTTGCCACTTTTGTGCGGAATATGAGTAGCTTTCCATGCATATTCTCGATTACATTGAGTTGTGACACGATTTGTTTTGTACATTTATACGTGGCAAGTGCACAAATATGTTTGACATCTGTATACATATTTCTGGTGCTTATCAATCACAGGCAAGTTCGATAGTTCCACTTTCCTAGTCTTCCCCAATCAATCCCATACCAAATCAAGGCAAGTAGTACTAGTAATATACGTCCATTCGTGAATCATGCCCTTATACATGGGCCATATCTTATCCACAAGGTTGACTGTCTACCCTCCGGCATGTATACAGAATCGATTTGAATGATGCCACTAGAATATCTAATATAAATGCCGAACAGGAAATCCAAGTTGTGATAATGAAGTTCCATATCCTAGCAAATAATGCAGTCATAATTGTCTTCAACTGCCAACTAAATCATGTAGTCGACACATTTCCATGCATGCTTTTTTTTTTTTTTTTCCTTCTCCCTCTCGATAATGATGTCACGTAAATCTCCTATAAATAGAGAAAAGAATGCTGCAGCTTCCTCATCCTTCTCATTGTTCTCAATACCAAATCTTGAGTTCATAAGCCAAGTTGTGTGAGGAAAACAAGAATGGGTTCCAAGGCAATTCTCTTCCTATGCCTTTTGGTTGTAGTTGTGATGATTGCTTCAGAGGTGACAGCCAGGGATTTGGCCGAAAATAGTAAGCTATCCATTCAGGATCTTATTCTTTCCTTCTTCAACAATTTTATACCTGCAAAATGTAGACGTTTTTTGCATTACATAGTTTACTTTAGACGATTTTTTTCCTGCTAGAATGCGTGCATTAACTAATACTTCTGCATGATCCCATGACCATTTGCAGCCAATGCTGCAGAGAAGAGTACTAATGGCCTGGAAGAATCCAAGTACCCTGGCGGTGGATATGGAGGTTACCCTGGCGGTGGATATGGAGGGTACCCTGGTGGTGGATCTGGCGGTTACCCAGGTGGTGGCCGTGGTGGTTACCCAGGTGGTGGCGGTGGTGGTTACCCAGGTGGTGGCCGTGGTGGTTATGGTGGTGGTGGATATTGCCGCTATGGTTGCTGTGGCCGAGGTTATTATGGAAGAGGCTGCAGGTGCTGCTCATATGCTGGTGAGGCCGTGGACGCCAAGCCAGAAACCAAACCTCAAAACTAATAGCCAGGCCTTACGGATCATGAAGCCTAAATGCATTTGGTGCAAATTAAGAGGCTAAAAGTACTGAAATTGTGTACTGTGTGATAAAAATAAGAGCTTAATCAGTGTATCCATTCACCATTGGGTGATAAAAATGAAATCTTATGTGTGTTTCAATTTTCAACATCTAGCACTTCTGCTTGGATTCACTCACATGCTTCATTGTCTAAATCATACCCAAATTGTTCAAGTATATTTTTGCTTAGAAATTCTTTAACAGTTTGAGGTTTCAACAAAGAGATTCCGAAAACCTACATTATCTTGAGTCTTGAATCCTTTCAGACGGGAATAAAATGACAAACGAGGTAAAGGTCGGTTTATGACCATTTACGAGTAGATCTAGAGTTGTGGTGCAACAAACTTCAAGCAACGATCAAAGTTATGCCCTTTGAATTTATTTAATATATTGTACTATTAAAGTTTATGAAATTAGATAGTCATGTGACTGACATTGAAAAACGACAAACTATAATCAATTAGAGGACCCTTTCATTTATGCTGATCCAAAATATGGTTCTTGAAAACGTATTTTGCCACTCTAAACAAGCTCATGCACAAGTGTTATGTATCCTCGTGTCTCAAATTAAGTGTACTCTACTTCTTTTTTGTACAGTAGACAGTAGCTCAATTTTCAATCTCTTGTAGTCAAGTAGTCAGACAGATTTTTGACGTTTTCGTGAAACTTGGTAAACAAAACACTATCTGCTTGAGCTTTTAGCATTATGGCTAGATTGATCAACTAGTCAGTTAGATTTTTACCATTCCTGCTATGGGCGTTTGAGAGAGTTAAGTAGTGGAACTAAGTAAACAAAATCTGCTGTAAGCTTTTCACATCATTTTCTGTATGGCTAGATTACATATCCGGTTTTCTGATTAATTCTTTTAAGCTTGTGTACTAAACTTGACAGAAAGATGTATGAATAAGGGTTTTCTTGTTGTTTGTTAAATCCATCATTAGGCAATCATACAACCCAACTTGATAGAGCATTGACTTCGTCAACTCTGGAATGAATAAGAAAAAATTGCATTAGATTGGTTAATTATATATACTCCAAAAGCAAAATAAAAACAGACAATTTTCAAAATAACCTCCTCCGGGGTACCCTCAGTAGCCTCCTCCATGGTACTTTGCTTCTTTTAGGCCATCCATGTCAATCGTAATGGCTGCATTGAGAATAACAAAGCCTGCACGTTCATCAGTGTAATTGTATGGATAGTGGTTTATTTGAGATATTTTTTAAAAGAATACTGTAGCACTTGTTTGATATGATGTATGTGAGGTAAAAAGGTAGTTGGAAAATGTATTGATGATGCAATCAAATAATTTTTTGCAAATAAAATTCATTTGGGGTCATACATTTTGAAAATTTCATATTTGGACTAATTTGTATACATGCTTTTAATTTAATGAATACCAAAACAATAATTTTACACTCGATTAGAAGGTTTTTCCCCCCTTTTAAACTATGTGCCAAGCAAACCTAAAATTATCTTTAAAATGGTTCAATACAACCAACCAGTAGGTAGGTTTACCGTAGCCAACCATAGATGACCAGCCACCATGCCCGAGTCCCACGTCAGGAAAGCCATGAGCGCTTGGTTACGTTGTACAACTTAGTTGAGGTGTACTCATATTTTAATGACCTCAGATTTGTTTCTTGATTCTCCAATGCTTTACATGTATAGCTGAAATAAGTAAATAATTTGAAATGCGATGTATTTTGTGGTCCTATAAGAAAAGCAGAAATTATTAAAGAATAAATGTCTTGCAATTGTCAACAGACGTGAAAATCTTGGCCAATTCCCTTGCTGCCTACCTCTGAGTTAATCATTAGAACTGTAGTCAAGAAGATGCAAAAGAAAAGAAGCGTCTTGCAGCCCATTTTTGCTATTACGTATTTGATGTATTGAAACGAAGGATGAAAAAGCTGGTGCAGATTGATCTTTTTTTATACGTAAATCTGTGCCAAATTGCCGTCAAAAGGTCCTGGCATCGGCCAATGATGTAGTTGGGCGTTCGGGAGATGATTGCTGTAAGCAATACAAAGTCCTTATTACAATAAATTGCACCCCCTCTAGAGAAATTAGAGGAATAGAGATATACCAAGGACACTTAATCTGGTCTCCTTTGTATTTCTTCGGATATATACAATTTGAGCATCATGAAGAGAATAATTCATGTCCTATGTTCATGAATATTTCAAGTATTATTGTCGACCAACTTGGACTTTGGAGTGGCTTGATCATATCCATTCCAAGTTGCATAAAATGTCAAGCATCTTTACGTTAAAGAGAACATGTAACAAATGAAGAACAAGTAAAACTGTGCAATGCACGAATACTTCCTGAGCATTTTCACTACAGAGACAATAGTATTGTCTATGCAATATGTTAGAGATTAACAGATTATACTTCACAGAATGGAGAGATACCATTTGTATCCCGTGTGCAATGGACAATGTGGACCTTTTATTCTTTGGGGACAACGAAACTATGCGCCAAATTTTGGCTTCTTGCAGGAGAACCCTGTAACAAAACATACTACAGATCCTGTAGTGGAGTGGAAAGTGTTGCACAAGTGTTTTTAGCTCATGAGCTTTAAGTTTTATTTATTTATTAAAAGTAAAGCTCTTTAGAATGATGATAGAATAGTTTCCCACAAGCGGTGCCCACATGTACACCTATATATGCATCAGGTTCGCAGCAGATATTCCCTTGACACATTAGGATGCATTTGATGAAACTGAAGTCTGAAAACTGAATTCTGAAATCTGAAATCTAAAGTCTAAATTTATTAAGTGATTGAATTGTTAAATACTAGATCTAATACATTTGAATGTATATCACATTCAATGATAAGTGATTAGTTTATCACTTATTTTTGGGAGAAAGTTTTGCCTAAAAGATTCAGTGCCACTTAATTAATTCAGATGTTCTATTTTCGGTTATCAAATGGTTTGAACGTATTAAAATCTAAATCCATTAACTTTAAGTATTGAATTAAGTTATCAAACGGAGCCTAACTCAATGTTCAGTCTCTCATAGTCAACGAGTCAATCAGACCATTGACATATTTGGAAGACATACATCATGAAACTAAGTAAACAAAATCTGCTCTATCATTAACTTTCACACATTTTTGGAAGACATACATCATGAAACTAAGTAAACAAAATCTGCTCTATCATTAACTTTCACACAGTTCCTGCATGGCTAGCTATATTAACAATTTGGTTTTATCATTTCTTTCAGCTTATACACAATATGACAGGGGCATGAGCAATAACCCATCTGGAAAGAAGAATGAGTTCGTCAAATATGTTGTTACAAATACTGGTATAGATTGGTTAATTGAGTATCCAAATCAACAGTAAGAAGCAATTAGATAAACCAGCCAAAGGTATCCGTGATTTCGATGTCTCTTTGAAATATTACTATTACTCAATGATCTTTCAGTTGAAAATTGCTGAACTGATTTCAAATTGCATGAGAATGTACTGTTATTACATAAAAAGTGCCTAAAAAAAGTCACATGATTACACATCCACATAAGTTGCTATATTGAACTAGCAAAGCAAATATAGTGCACACATATTACATCACTCATCAAGCTCTTATTTGCACTTCACACTATTAAATACTGCTATATATCACCAATGAGCTTGTTTAAGCATTCACGAGCTTGCTAGAAGCTGGCTTTATTAGTTCTAAGGTTCAGCATCCACAGCCTGACCAGGATAGTAGCAGCACCTGCAACCCCCACCAAAATAGCTTCGGCCGCAACAACCAAAGCGGCAATATCCACCGAAACCACCACGGCCACCACCAGGATACCCTCCAAATCCACCCCCAGGATATCCACCAGAACCCCCCCCTGGATAGCCCCCAAATCCACCACCGGGGTACCCTCCTCCAGGATACCCTCCACCTGGGTACCCTCCTCCTGGATACCCTCCAAACCCTCCTCCGGGATATCCTCCTCCGGGGAACCCACCAAAGCCGCCTGGGTACTTGGCTTCTTTCAGGCCATTTGTTTCATCAGTCTTGGCTGCAATGAGCATAAAATAGGCCATGCTCGTTAATTAAATCAGTCTCGCCATTTCAAATAGGAAATTTTGGACAGATTTTTGTGCATGCTTTCGGTTAACGCATACGATATCATTTAAGTGTCATAATCATCCGAAATTCTGTCTTCTAATGTATGCGTCAAAATTAGTGTCTTTACAAATTCCATAAAATGATTAATTGCTACCAACTGATAGATAATTTCATCATAGTGAATCATAGTTCTTGAGAATTAATCTTTAATACACTAGTAGTGTTAAGGATTTTTATAGCACTATGCTTGGATGTATGCCATATATTCAAAACTAAACTTCAAATTTGACTAGAAGTTCCATGTAGTATATACACATATTTAAAAAAAAAAAAAAGAACTACACAATCAGGGGACGAAAAATTAATCAAGTTGACAAAAAGAAATATAACACAGACGTGAAAAAGAAAAAAACTTATAATAACCAGTAGTACACCCCAGGTCCCACTTCATGAAAGGCTTGATACTCATACGCACAGGTTATCTAAGGTGTATTTTAACTTTAAAAAGCAGCTCAGCAAAATGTTTCTCAGTATTTCGACCCTTCACATGTGCAACCAAAATTATACATAACTTCAAATGTTAAAATCTGTATAGTCCAAAGTTCTAAATTAACATATGCTATACAAAAGACTAGACAGGTAAGAAAAGGTGGAGAATAAATTCTTACAATTGTCAACTGAATTGGAAGTCTCGGCCAATTCCCTAGCAGCCACCTGCGAGGCAATCATTAGACCTATAGCCAAAGAAATGCAAAAGAGAAGAAATTTCTTGGAACTCATTTTTGCTCAAGGTATTTTATGTAATTAAAATTTGTTTTAGGGGGGATGAGAAAGCTTGTGTAGATTGACCTCTATTTATAGGAAAATCTATGCCACTTGCCGTTTAATGGGGTTATGGCATCGGCCCAGGATTTAGTTGGGCGTTAAAGAGAAGATTATTGTGATTAGTACAAAGTCCATAATATCATAAATTGCAGTCCTTTAAGGCAACTAAAATAAATAGACGTATATGCCAAGAGCATTCTCTCTATTCTCTTCCATGTCTTAAGAGATGGAATCTGACCATTGTGGAGAGGACATCGTAGATGTCCTATATTCAAGAATAATTTCAAATATTATTTTCAATCAATCTGGACTTTGGAGTGACTTTGATTACACTTATTGAGAGTTGAATAATATATCAAACACACTATTAAAAAAGAAAAACTTCTCTTTTTTTTTTCACATGTGTTTGTATAAATAAGAGATTTCGAACTCGAAATCTTTCTGATACACCCTCTCTCCTATACTATGGAACCCATTTCCCATAAAAAAGAAAAACTTCACATAAAAGAAGAGGTCGAACTCTACGATTCGTGAACGGTTTCAGGAAAATTGACATTTACATTACAAAGCAATGTCTTAAAATATGTTAAAAACCTCTAGTTTTTACGATGGACAAGTACCGTATAGTACTGCAAACTATGTACTTTAAATTTCTTGTCGCATAATTATTATTGCATTTATATCGTGTCTTTTTGAGCCAATAGATAGTTCAATGCTAATCCTTGATATGTTATACACTTATACTATTTAATTCGTCCCTTGAATTTGAATTACAAGCCCCGATAATACTTCTATGTATACTCCCATTGCCAATCCGGGAAGAAGAATCTCTTATAAAAGAGAGCAAATGTAAAACCTATTAATACACAAGTCATAATCTATATATAAGTAGACACAAATTTATATAATTCTCCCAGCAAACAATCAAAAAAGTACATTAGAACACTAAATATGACATGGTATACATGTAGCCAGAAGAAGTAAAATCTTCTAGACTTCTAACACTCATAGCTTAGCTCGTAAATTGCCTTCAACACCCGTGGGTGGCGATGCTAAAATGTCGACAGCATTGACCAAAGTTGCGTATTCATGAAAACCCTATCGTTTATAGGTCGTATTCATAGTAAAGTCGAGAGTTTGACTTTCTCGAGTGATGGATAACTTGAGCTAAAACTCGCTGCGCAGAGCAGCCAAGGGAGGCATACTAGAAGTTGACTACACATAGGACGGAGCTAGAGGGTTGTTTCCCTAGATTCCGTTCAAATCCTAAAGAGCATTTTGCATATAAGAATTTTAAAGTTTTTATTTAATTACAAAGAAAAGATAATAATTAATGATATTATAATTATTTATCAACAAAGGAACAGAAGTTAAAAGGAAATACAGCCTTGTTAGAATTTTAATTTTACCTCATCAATTTACGAAAATTAGGAATATGATCCTATGATTTTCCTCATTTATCCCAAATAATCTACTATATAAGTAATAGGAATACATGAACCCTTTTTTCATTTGTTCATGAAATGGTCAAATTTTGTGTATTTGACAAAGATGGCTTCTGAGTGTTACGTATGCAGTGCAGTGCAGTGCACATTAGAAATATGAGACAAATTTGTCCAGTTCAGCGCTGAATATAAATCCTTATCTATTTCAGTCAATGCCAAATTTGTCCATTTTTGGCACTTAACATTTTGCTCGAGAGCGCCCAAAAAATTTTTTTTTGCTCGAAAGCATGTGTACATTTTGTACTTTGATAATGAAAAGAGAGAAAGAAATTAAAAACCTACAATGTGTAATTTGTAAACCAAGTTGCAATTCAGTGTGATACGTCCAATGGCGATTGGTACAAACAAATTCCACCAATAATTCCAAGTTGCGATTCTGCTAGAAGTCAAACTTACTGCTTCGGCACATAAAACGATGCATGCCTTGCTCCTGTCATTCATTCAACCATTGACAAAGACTTCACAGCAGTGGATGCTGCAGAAAAGAAACATTTTATTTCAAGAAATGTACCAGAAATTATGAATATATTATGGTTTTGTCAAAATAGATACATTTACCAGGAACTATGCACCTTTAAATGTATGTTTCTGGACAATTTTTTGCGGTGCCATAATGTGTTAAGATGATTTTTCTTCCATGTGATACCTTAGGACACGTTAGTTATGCCCACTCCACCAAGTGGATAAATCATTAAATTCTGCATTGCATGCGTGGAAACTTCAATGAGTTATCTACTTGGATTACGTTGGTCGCCAGCCTCGTGGGGTATATCGAGTATCGACTAGGACGAGGGGGTTGGAGGTTTCGACCCAAATTGCATGTCGTACAGAGAATTGAATCGGTTGGCCAGAATTCATTATAGTGACCTAGTCCATTAAGGGTTTAATTAGCATGTGTTCAATAATTCTTATTTTTACTTTTTACAGTATCTAATCAAATTTTTTTCCTCGCAAATGATGTATCCAGAGCATCTATTGTAGTTCACAGCATAATGAGCATATTGATCATATGTTCTTTGACTGTAAAAATTTCTCAACGGATTTCGCAGAAGGTGCAACATATGTGCCTTAATTTCAAGGGCAGGTATGATTTGGGAGGAAAGTTGCAGTGGGTGGCTCGTTACTGGATTGGGAAATCTTATGCTCATCAATTTAAGAGTCTTTGTCTTTTCTGTCACAGTGTATCACATTTGGAAAGCTCGCAATGCAATTATCTTCAAATGTCAATGAGTTACTGCTGTTAGTAGTATGGGTGCTATTGCTGATGAGGTCCAACTGAGGTTGGGAATAAATTCCAAAAAATTATGAAACTTGGAAATTAGCATTGGAATGGGGTTTGTCTTTCTGCTGCTTTCGGTAGCTTGAACATCGTAATTAGATGGGAATTGTATTATATATTTGAGTTTTTCTCTTATAAAAATTTCCATTCTTGTTTATAATAAAATTGCACCGTTTTACATGTAGAAAAAAAAAAAAAGACAGCTTATGCTCTTCACTTGTTAAAGTTGTGTTCATTTTAAAAAGGTTGACTTTGTTACTTTTGGATTTTTTTTTTTTGCTATGTTATTATCACTAGCCACTTTCCTCTAATACTATAATTTCAAAATTGAATAATAATCCGCATTTACATATTGGCACTAAGAAGTTCCCATCCTTTTAATGCTTTATGCTTCTTTTGCC
Organism: Gardenia jasminoides; assembly: GCA_013103745.1. NCBI lineage: Eukaryota > Viridiplantae > Streptophyta > Magnoliopsida > Gentianales > Rubiaceae > Gardenia > Gardenia jasminoides. Next base: position 73,102,541 of record CM023103.1, read on the forward strand.
ACCAAAAATCGCGCATGTTTAGATCAAGACTATAATTTTTTTATCAAACAACTGCACTCAATACCACTAACTAAGAAAAAGAGCCCCATCACAAATTTTGAATTAATGGTCTGAAGATAATGATGACAAAACATAAAGATACTTGAGCTTTAGTTTTTAAAATTCAAGAATTAAAGCTTCTCCCAGAAACTACGACATTTTAACCTATTCACTGGTCAAGTAAACTATGTTCTTCGAGATTATTTAGCGTGTTAAATTTTATAGTTTATGAAATTAAATAGTCTTCAATGTATTTTATGATATTGGAAGAAACGGCAATCACTTAAAGGATTCGTTCATATAAAACCATCCCAAATTCTGATTTTCACTCCTAATGTTATCCTAAATTGCGGCTCCCAGCTGGTACCATTCAATTTTGCTCTCAGGACATCTCTGGAGTTCCATTACTGATTTCAATTTTGCTCCCTTTTGAAAAGCTTTTGGAGTCTTTACTCTATCATTGTATAGTTTTGTAAAGTTATCAATACAAAATTTGACGTTTCAGAAAGAAAGAAAAAAAAAAAAAAAAAGGACCAGTAGAACTAGCAGTCTAATCAGGATTGCCACGGATACGAGTAAGAGTTTTTTGTTATCTATGATTAATCAAAAATATAATAGAACAGGGAGGATTGAGTTTGTTAAATTTGTTATTTCAAATATTAGTATTAGATTAAAAACGAAGTGTACTCCCACCAAAAAAAAAAAGGTCCTAGATTTACAGATAAAGTAACCAAAACAAGCCTCGATTTTGTCTAATTTAAAATAGTAACCGTACCCATTTTTCAGTGGAGATTTACTAAACTGAATACGTATCCCATGAAATATTTTGCCATCAATTCAAAAATGCTCAAAAAAGAGACACAAATACATTCATATACTTGAAATATTGAAGTAGCCAGCAAATACATGGAGTGCACATTACATGATCACTAATCAAGCTCTTATTTGTATTTCCCGCTACGAAGTACTGTTATATATCACACTGAGCCTGTTTAAGCATCTGTGACCTTGCAAGAAGCTGCCTTCATTAGTTCCCTGGCTCAGCATCCACAGCCTGACCAGGATATGAGCAACACCTACATCCCCTACCATAAAAACTTCTGCCACAACAACCAAAGCGGCAATATCCACCATAACCACCACGGCCACCACCAGGATACCCGCCATATCCACCCCCAGGATATCCCCCATAACCTCCTCCTGGATATCCCCCATATCCACCACCTCCAGGGTAGCCTCCATAGCCTCCTCCAGGGTACTTGGCTTCTTTGAAGCCATTAGTCTCAACCGTCTTCGCTGCATAGGGGATAATAAATTATGAACATTATTAGTCTAAACTAGAAAAGACCTTGTCAAATAAACACAATTAGGGTCAGAGAGTAAATGTCTTACAATTCTCATCTGATGTGGAAGTCTCGGCTAATTCCCTGGCAGCCACCTCTGAGGTTATCATTAGAACTATAGCCAAGGAAACGCAAAGGAAAAGAAGTGTCTTGGAACCCATTTTTGTTCAAGGTACTTTACGTATTGAAAACTGACTTTGGGAAGGGATGAGAAAGCTGGTGTACATTGCCCACTATTTATAGGTTAATCTATGCCAACTCACCGGCAAAAGCATCTTGGCATCGACCCACGATCTAGTTGGTTAGAGACATCATTGCTGCAACTTGCTCCAAGTCCGTATTCATCATAAATTGCAATGCCTTTAGGGAATGTACAGAAATAGAGCTGTGCAAAAAGTAGTTGACCTAGTCAATTGTACCTCTTAATTAGGGTTACAATTTGACCATTGATTTGGACTTTGGAGTGACATTGGCATTTTCATTCCAAGTTGACTAACATGTCAAATATCGTTGTAATGAAGAAGATTGACAAGTGACGAACGTCATAAAGTTTACGATGCATGAGTAGTTGCAAGAAAATTCTTAATCGGCAGTATAGTTCTGAAGCGTTTGTATAACATATTTAGAGATCTGTACTTTATAGAATGGACAAATACCATTTTATATTTCAAATGCAACAGATAATCTGGACTTCATATTTCTTTTGGGATAATGGAACTATACTATAAGTTTTGGCTTCTAGGAGGAAGATTCCCCAAGCAAAGTCAACTTGATCTTTTAATGGGGTAGGAATTATCTCGTAAGTGTTTTGAGCTCTTGAGCTGTTGGTTGATATTCATCTAATGATGGCTCCCAGTTCTCGTTGCTACTCCGCATTTTCTTCCAGCATGCAACAGTTGCTTCATCATCAATAAATAATACTCTTCACAATTGCTACAACAATCCTATCTTCTCCTGTAAAGATTAAATTATTTCTCGCCTTCTAAATAGTTCAGACAGGTGCAGCCACTGCAAGTCTACTAAGGGTTGTGGCGTCGGCCCAAGATGTAGTTGGGCGTTGTGGGGATGATTGCTTTAATTGATACAAACTGCATTTTATAACAAATTGTGCAGTCCCTTTAGGCAACTTGAAGAAATAGAGATATGCCAAAAGCACTGAATCTAGTCACTCTAGTGCCTCTTAAGGGATAGAATTTGAGCATTATGAAAAGGATAATGTTCATGTCCTATCAATATTCATGAATTTATCCAAGTGTTACAGTCAATTCATTTGAACTTTGGAGTGACAATTATTTTATTTATTCATTCCAAGTTGATTTAATATGTGAAAAACCTTTACAATTATGACAAGAACAAATGAAGAACGCGTCAAACTTTGCAGTGCGCGAATAGTTGCAAGAAAAAATCGTAGGAGGCAGTATGGTTTTGAAGAATATGCATCACTAAAACAATAATATCATTTCTAATATATGTTAAAGATCTATACTTTATACAATGGAGAGATACCGTTAGTATCCTAGATGTGATGGATAATGTTGACATTAAATTTCTTTGGGTTAATGGAACTATGCGAAAAGATTCGGCTGCTTGGAGGAAGCTTCCCTTAACAAAATATGCCAAGGATCTTGTAGTTGAGTGGGTGTATCTCAAGAGTGTTTTGAGCTCTCGAGCTGTTAGCTAATATTTATTTATACAAAGTCGCGTTTAGATGGTGATAGCATGGTTTCCTGAAGTTTACTGAGTTTGATTGCTTCTTGACAGGTGCCGAACCTGTACAATAATAAATATTTAAACCTAACTGTCCACGGGGAATACTCGAGTTAAATCAGTGCTTGGAGGCGGGGACTGGGATGTGATGGGTTCTTCACGATTCCAAGGAGTTTACTTAATCCGATATACCAGAAATTAACCAGAGAATTTAATTAATTTGTAAAAGTGGCAAGTAGGGTCGTCTCCTCAGGGAACGGTAGGAAATTGTTTCTTTCAGTCCAAGTAAAAATAGGGGTTTGGATGTGATAGAACTGAAAATAAAGTAAATAAACTATGTAAAAGAGAAATGAAAAATACCAACTAAAATAAATCACCAAAGAACGAATAGAAGATAATTTAATAAAAATGCAAGTAATGAAATTTCTACCCAAAGGAACAACTTATCAGGCACAGTCCAATCATTCGATCATGGATGCAAGAATAATTCAATCATTTGTCACTAGGTTAGTTATAGTTATCAACAAGCTCTGACAACCAATTTTTCCTTACTTTTGACAAGACGACCTTGCTTCTAACCGGATAACAACCAGGTGCACCGTAGAATTTAATTATCAATTGCATTAAAAATTAGAAAACCCAACCCTAACCAATGAACACGCTAAGAGGGTCCATTTAAGCTAGATCATCGTTTCCCAACATAAACCATTTATGGTGGTGCGTCACTGTAATTAACTAAATGAGCGATTACGTATTCACTTAGTTAATTTGAGGCTATTAAGTTAATTCAAATACCCCGATACTCAATTACGAAGTAACCCTCAATCAATTAATCAAGCGTCGAATAGTAACAAATTAAAAGAAAGGTTAGAGTTTGATTAGATCTCACAAATTTCTTGGACCGCCCTTTGAGTAGATTAGGGTTCTAGCCTCCTCATGGGAATTTCATCCAACAATTGTTTGGGAATTTATCAACCATGGAAGTAGCGAAAAGAAAGCGAAATAGCGAATTTAGTTGACAAGCTTCAAACCAGCGAAACACTCAAGTCACCACCAATTTGATGACCAATCACAAGGGAAAAATGGAGCAAAGAAAATAATCATGAGAAAGTCTTGTTCTTATGTGATCAATCACAAGACAAAATCGAGGAAGCAAGAAAACGATGAAGATTTTTTCCTTGTCTTGCGTCGTGACTTCCTGTCCTCCTCGGCTTGGATGACAACCCATTAATAAAAAGCTAAGCTTCCTATTCAATTGAAACCTAGTCCCTAATTGGGTCTATTTTCTAAAAGCATTAATAAAGTAAATAAGGAAACTAATTACTAAAATTCCTAATTAAAAGGGTCTTCAACCAATTCTGAAAATAAATAAAATCTTCCACCAATGGTGGAATTGTCGGTAAGATTTTCCATGAAATTCTTCTTCACATTAATGTACTACCTATCATGAAGGTCTTCTGGAATTTTCACCAAAAATAGAGCTTTTAATCTTCAATTAATTCCAAGAACCTAAAATCAATACCAAAACCAAATATGAGTAGAATAAGGCAATTAAAATCATATCTAGGCCATAATTGAGGGGAAATGTCCACAAATAAAGCATGTAATTTAAGACTTAACAATTCCCCCCACACCTAATGCTTGCCCTCAAGCATTCAAAGACTCAAAAATCGGAATCAACCATAGAATAGCATAATATCATAGCACAAATAATCCACATTTCCTTGACAATCTCATCAAAATCAGGGTATTCAAGACTTGACAATCCTCACATAGGTAATGGTGTATGCTCTCAGCACTCGAGATTTTTAATAGGGACACATTCACTCAAATCAACACCATAGAAAGAAATTACCATAAGCTTGCTAATCTATCACATCTCCACCACTAAATATGAATTTGAAATGCAAGAATCAAAGGGTCTTTGCAAGGGTTGTAATGGGGCTTAGGGTAAAGGTTGGACAAAAAGGTAATTTAGGTTACAAATGTCAAAGAGAATACCTAATTAGCCCTTGCATGAATTAAAATAACACACCCATTCACCTAGTCATTTTTTTATCACCACAACAATTTCCAAGCATAGCGAGTGCAGACATAACAATTCCCTAACAAAACACAGCACTTATTTTCATGAGTGCTTCACACATTTTTTTCTCTTTTCTTCATTCTTTTTCTCTTTTTTTTTTCTTTTTGGGATTTTTTTTTTGTTTTCTCTTTTTTCTTCTTTTTTTTTTTTTTTTTTTTTTTTGCAACAAGACACTGATAACATACGAACATAAGAGCACTGGCTAGCTATAGATATAATCACCTTCCTTGACTTGTGATAGCATCATGCAAAAGAACATTAAGTTATTCCTTTGACATATGGTTCAAACAAAGGGGTTTCAAACAAAGACGGGTTACAGGGTGATCAAACGTGTTGTTTAAACAAAGAAAAAGGTTTAAGGTCCAACTTGGTCAACTAGGGGGAAAAGATAATTAGGATAGGGTTTTAGAAAGCTAAAAAAAGAGTTAAACCTAATTGCCCTTATCATTTCCATGCATCAAATTCAATAATGTGGCCTTGACACGTATATCATAGCAAGTTCTAGAATAATCTAACTAGGTGTGATAATTACACTCACAAACAATGAAGAACAAATTTTGCATAATAAGATATTTAAGCTCAAAAACTCATAAATGGCTATATGTCATGTCAAGAACATCCCTCTTTCAAATCAATTGCAAGTAAATAGAATATCCATGCAAATGCCATTATACTACTCGTATTTGCATCTCTACCATATAAGACCCACTAAACTCTAAAGAAATTCAAAAAGAAAAACTCAAAAAAAAAAATAGGAATCAAACAAGCAACTAGAGTTGAAAAGGCATCAAAACAAAAACTTAAGCTAAAATTGAAAAAAAACTAGGAAAAGTATCAACCAAGCCAAAGTATTCCTCCCCCCACACCTAAATCTTACATTGTCCCCAATGTAAGAGATAAATAAGAAGAAAAAGAAGCATTAGGGGACAACGAAACTTCCAGATCCGCAGGAGGGTATCGATCAACTATGACTCGGGGTGGTGACAAGATCTCTAGGTGATAGTTGGTGGAAGTGGGCACGCCTTAGAACCCTTAGTTTTGGATCACCCGGTGAGGAGTTTTTTTTTTTTTTTTTGTAAACTTTCCCTACAATAAGGCCGCGCCATAACGAAGAGTCTTCGCCCATCCATGCGTTGTTTTTTTTTTTTTTTAACTCTTAGGCGAAGACTTCCGTCATTACAATAAGACGCGCCATAACACGGAAACCATACGTCCAAAATTTTGTGTGAACAAAATGTGACCAGAAGACTTTCCTCCTTACAACCAAGGCGCATCTAGCTGTGAAAGTCTTACATCCAAGTCAAGCGAAAAAACTCCATTAAGCAAAGTTTGGCACACACACCCAAGGCCTACAAACACAAAATTTGTGTTAAAACAAGAAAATGGCTTAGCATAAGAAATAAAAACTCGAAATATGGGAAAAAAATCAAAATTTAACAACATGAAATAACGAAAAATCAAAATTCTTGGGTTGCCTCCCAAGTAGCGCCTTTCTTTAATGTCTTTGGCTAGACATAAATGTCTTTACTCAAGGAGGATAAAATCTTGTAGCTCGTTTCACTGCTTTCTTCTCTACATAGTCTTCATACCCTTCATAAGTAGAGTAATCTTTATGCACACGAGCTCTTTTCTTCCATTGACTAGTGGGTGGTGCTAAGCAATCAAATAAAAACTTCAACTCTTCGCTCACTCCTCCATCACGACCAATTAACAATTTAGTAGTCATCATGACTCCTAAATTATTCCTGTCATGAAACTCAAATTCTTCTGGTATAATAAAGTCAATTTCATCAACAGGAGATATAGAATGAGATTCAAGAACACATTGGTTAGAGGATGGAGAAGATATCACCATAACTAGGAGTTGTTTGATGGACTCTTCCACTGGAGAGATTTGAGGTTGAGAATCTTCATTTTCAGCTTCCTCTTCAACTTCATTCATGGCACTAACATTCTCAGGGTTAGATTAGGACGGCAGCTCCCATACATCGAGAGTCCAAGCGGTTGGCTGTTATCAATTGACTTATTTGAGTCTCGGTTTGTGTATACCGACTCTTGTCTCTTCACGAAATTGAGCTTTCTTGCTGAAGTTGAGCAGTACTATGACAAGTTTTTGACAAAATCTTCCAAAGAATTCCCTCAGTGGAAGATGAGAGTTGAGATGTTGGCCTCTGCATAGCTATAGTTGGGGTAGTCCCACCATCCTTGACTATACGTATTTGAATAAGGATCAAACATTGGTGGAGGTGGATTTTGGAATACTCCAACATCACAAAATTGGGCATTCATATCATCTTGAAGTAATGGACACATGTCAGTTAGATGATCCAACTGACATATTCCACAAGTGTTGACTTGTTGTTTTTGTCCATAACTCAACTTTTGCACAAGAGAGGCCAAATCATCTAAATGAGGATCACTAATAGAAGAGTTCTCATTAAACCAATTAGGAACAAAGTCCAGTCTATCACCAAAATATTGAAAATTAGCAGCCATCAACTAGTAAGAAAAATAGAAGAGAGATAAAGAAGGAAAAAAAATGAATCAAAAAGACGAACTCAAAAAGAAACAAATAATTCAGGCACCCGTTCCCCGGCAACGGCGCCAAAAATTGACAGGTGCCGAACCTGTACAATAATAAATATTTAAACCTAACTGTCCACAGGAATACTCCCGAGTTAAATGCAGTGCTGGGCGGGGACTCGGGATGTGCAATGGGTTACTAGCTTCACCCGATTCCAAGGAGTTTACTTAATCGATATACCGAAATTAACAGAGAATTTAATTAATTTGTAAAGTGGCAAGTAGGTCGTCTCCTCGAGGAGCGGTAGGAAATTGTTTCTTTCCAGGTCACAGTAAAAATGGGGGGTTTGGATGTGATAGAACTGAAAATAAAGTAAATAAACTATGTAAAAGAGAAATGAAAAATACCAACTAAAATAAATCACCGAAGAACGAATAGAAGATAATTTAATAAAAATGCAAGTAATGAAATTTCTATCCAAAGGAACAACTTCTCAGGCACAGTCCAATCATTCGATCATGGATGCAAGAATAATTCAATCATTTGTCACTAGGTTAGTTATAGTTATCAACAAGCCCTGACAACCAATTTTTCCTTACTTTTTTAGATGCGACCGTTGGCTGCTTCCCTAACCGGATAACAACCCTAGGTAGAATTTAATTATCCAATTGCATTAAAAATTAGAAAAACCCAACCCTAACCAATGAACACGCTAAGAGGGTCCATTTAAGCTAGATCATACGTTTCCCCAACATAAACCATTTATGGTGGTCGTCACTTGTAATTAACTAAATGAACGATTACGTATTCACTTAGTTAATTTGACAGTAGGCTATTAAGTTAATTCAAATACCTGGCCACGATACTCAATTAACGAAGTAACCCTCAATCAATTAATCCAGAAAACGTACGAATAGTAACAAATTAAAAGAAAGGTTAGAGTTTCGATTAGATCTCACAAATTTCTTGGACCGCGCCTTCGAGTCGCCCTTTGAGTAGATTAGGGTTCTAGCCGCTCCTCATGGGGAATTTCATCCAACAATTGTTTGGGAATTTATCAACCATGGAAGTAGCGAAAAAGAAACGAAATAGCGAATTTAGTTGACAAGCTTCCAAACCAACGAAACACTCAAGTCAGCCACCAATTCGATGACCAATCACAAGGGAAAAATGGAGCAAAGAAAATAATCACGAGAAAGTCTTGTTCTTATGTGATCAATCACAAGACAAAATCGAGGAAGCAAGAAAACGATGAAGATATTTTCCTTGTCTTGCGTCGTGACTTCCTGTCCTCCTCGGCTTGGATGACAACCCATTAATAAAAAGCTAAGCTTCCCTATTCAATTAGGAAACCTAGTCCTAATTGGAGTCTATTTTCCTAAAAAGCATTAATAAAGTAAATAAGGAAACTAATTACTAAAAATCCCTAATTAAAAGGGTCTTCAACCAATTACTGAAAATAAATAAAATCTTCCACCAATGGTAGGAATTGTCAGGCGCAGGATTTTCCATAGAAATTCTTCTTCACAGCCCAATGTAGCGCGCCTACGGCCTATCCTTGAAGGTCTTCTGGAATTTTCACCAAAAATAGAGCTTTTAATCTTCAATTAATTCCAAGAACCTAAAATCAATACCAAAACCAAATATGAGTAGAATAAGGCAATTAAAATCATATCTAGGCCATAATTGAGGGGAAATGTCCACAAATAAAGCATGTAATTTAAGATTTAACACTTCTCGTTGAGCCTTCTTTGTTATTAAAGTTTCTGAAATCAGATAGTCGTATAGATGATAATGAAAAACAACATACTACAATCAATTTAATTAAAGACACTACTATTGGCCAAGGCGGTTTTAGATTAGTGACTAATGTTGTGGTCTCAAGACTTATTGGCCTTGTGTTCTAATCCCTCTTCTCCTCTCCAATTTTTAAAGTATCAGCCAATTCCCTAGCAGCCACCTCTGAGGTGATCATTAGAACCATAGCCAAGGAAATGCAAAAGAAAAGAAGTGTCTTGGAACCCACTTTTGCTAGAGGTATTGTATGTGTTGAAAGCTGAGTTTGGGAAGGATGAGAAAGCTGGTGTACACTGATAACTTTCGAAGGTAAATCTAATCAAGTTGCCGTCAAAGATTCGGGGTGGCGGCGGCTACATTAAGATGTGGTTGGGAGTTGTAGAGATGATTGCTGTAACTGGTATGGGGTCCATAGTATCATAAATCGCAGTCCCTTAGTACGTAAAGAAATCGAGATATACCAAAAGCATTATTGCCAATTGATGAGTGACATGGATCATATTCATTCCAAGTTGTATAACATGTCAAAGCATTGCAATGAAGAAAAATAATGAATGAAGAACGTGTCAAACTTTGCAAGAAAAATCTTAGTAGGCAGTATAGTTCTGAGCATTTGCAATTGGAAAGCAAAGGTGAGATGCATTTACATCCATAATGTGGACTTTAAGATTATACATTTTGGGATAATGAAACTATGCTCTAAGTTTTGGCTTCTTGGAGGAAGATTTCTTTAACCGAATCAACTTATGAACTCATAGGTGTTTTCAGCTATCTAGCCGTTAGTCGATGATCGTCCGTACAAAGTGGAGTTGTTTAGAATGGTGGTAGGGTGATTTCCTGATGTATACTGAGTTCATTTGCTTATAATATGCTATGTTATCATTGATGTAGTTTTAATCCACAATGTTAAACTTGTGTGTCAAATTATTTCTTAATGTTTTGACTAAAATAAAATATGTTCATCAAAATTTTTGATTATAGGCAAATTTAAGATGAAATTCAATGTGTAATAGTCAAAATCCAATTACTTTTAGCCAACCATTATTGTTTTGTATTTTCAGTCTATAATATTTTAGACCTTGAAACATCATAGTTGCATTCATTTCAAATAGTGATTGTGAGGGTTTTGGGTTGAAATTCATCGTGAACTATATTAAAATTAGGTTAGATGTATACTAGGAATTCTAAAATACAAAAAACATGAATAAACTATTTGAGATCTTTTTCTTGCTTTTTTCTTTTTTATTTTATTTGTTTATACTATTAATTTCTCATATATTTCTTCTCTTTTAGATAATTGGATTCAACAGCTCAAAGCTTTTATATGCTTAATCTCATTGTCTTGACATAATATACACTTAGTTCTTTGCATTGCAAATGGTTAATTCATAATTGGTTTTATCACCTTTTCACTTCTATTGATAATGAAGGGGTCAATTAAATATCACTCTAAAACATAATAAGTACTATGTCCTAGATGTCAAGTGAGTTGATGATCTATTATATTGCACTCAATTAGTCACAATTAAGTTTCAAATGAAATAGATGTTAGAAATATTCATTTCAGTCATTCAATTAAGCTATCATCTACATGAACATCAAATAAATGTCCTAAAACATCATCATCAGAACGTTAGATTTTTATCAGAATGGAAAGACAAGACAAGGCAAGGCAAGTTTTTCCAAAATTCCTAAATGCATCGATTTGAAAATTATGTCCAAATTATGAAAGCCTCGTTTCTTCAGTCAATTCATTGTGTTTAGTCTCCTCTTGCTGAATAACCAGAGGATAAAAGCAAAAATGGAAATGGAATGCTTGCTTCAAACTAGATGATACAACTGTACTTTAGAACCAGGCCTTCTACTAGCCTGCACAGCGAAAATGCAAGAATCACTAACTGCCCTGGTGATCTGATGATCATGCATGCTCAGGTCTCGAAACTAAGTTAAGCTAAAGAAAATCTGCTATATGCCTTTCACATGATTTTTTTAGGCTATATCCGATTTCCTTATCTTTTTTCTTTTCGCAGCTATGTTTTATATTTAATAGATAGGGAGGTACGCGATCAAGAGTTCTTTTATTTAATTTTTTTCAGTATTTGAATTAGTGAAACATATATCCAAACTGGAAAGAAGATCGAGTTTGTCAAAGGTGTTATCACAAATGTTTGAATTAGATTGTTTAGTAAAGAAAAAGAATTTAAAAAGGAAACGCAAATATAGTGCTTGACTACTTCACAGATAATTTAAAAAAAAAAAAAAAGAAGAAGAAGAAGAAGAAGAAAAAAATACCCTTGATTTTGTTCTCACAAATAGTAACGTAAATGACTTCATATTGCATTGAGTATATTATATCAAAAGTGCTCATAAAAGAGTTACATAAGTACACATTCACATGAACGAAATATTGAACGAGCAAACAAATACATAATAGATCACTGGCCACGCTGTTATTTGCATATCACGCTTTTAAAGTACTGCTATCGCAATTGGCCCGTTTAAGCATTCCTGAGCCAATCTGGAAGGCTGGCTTTATTAGTTCTGAGGTTCAGCATCCACAGCCTGACCAGGATACGAGCAGCACCTACAGCCTCCGCCATAATAACTTCGGCCACAGCACCCAAAGCGGCAATATCCACCGTAGCCGCCACGGCCTCCACCAGGATACCCTCCATATCCACCCCCAGGATATCCCCCATAACCTCCTCCTGGATAGCCCCCATATCCGCCACCAGGGTAACCTCCATAACCTCCTCCAGGGTATCCTCCGTAGCCTCCTCCTGGGTAGCCACCATATCCTCCTCCGGGGTACCCTCCATAGCCACCTGGGTACTTGGCTTCTTTTAGGCCATTCGTTTCATCTGTCTTGGCTGCAATGAGCATAAATAGGGCATCCACGTTAACACGTTAAGTACTTCAGTCACAATTTCAAAAAGTAAATTTTGGACAGATGTGTGTACATGCTTTTAGTTTCGTTAACGCATATGATATCAATTAAATATCATAATCATTTGAAATCTGTTTTCTAATGTATGTGTCAGAATTAGTGCCTTTTTTTTCACACAAATTCCCTTAACATGGTTAATCACTACCAATGGATAGATAATTTATCAAAGTGAACGTGGTTCTTGATAATTAATCTTTTATACACTATTAGTAATAAGAATTTTTATAACAGCAAATTGGATGCATGTCATATGTACAAAATTAAAACTTCAACTTTGGCTAGAAGTTACATAATATATATATCCATACTAATGTAAAATAATTATTACTAAACGAGTGAAATTGAATCGAGTTGACAAAAAGAAAAAAACATATATTAACCAGTATTACACCCCAAGTCCCGCTTCAGGAAAGGCTTGGCACTTAAATGTACAGCTTATCTAAGGCGTATCTAAACCTTAAAGAACACCTCAGCTCTGTTTCTTAGTACTCCGACCCTTCACATGTACAAATCACATACATAACTTGAAATGATATATTCTGTGGTCCAAAGTTTTAAATTAACATATGCTAAAAAAAGGGGGGAAAAAACTAGACAGATAAGAAAAGGGTGGAATTTGAATTGGAGAATAAATTCTTACAATTGTCAACTGACATGGAAGTCTCAGCCAATTCCCTAGCATCCACCTGTGAGGTGATCATTAGAACTATAGCCAACGAAATGCAAAAGAAAAGAAGTTTCTTGGAACTCATTTCTGCCCCAGGTATTTTATCTAATCAAATTTTATTTTAGGAAGGATGAGAAAGCTTGTGTAGATTGACCTCTATTTATAGGAAACTCCATGCCACATTGCCGTCAAATGGGTCGTGGCGTCGGCCCAGGGTGCAGTTGGGCGTTAAAGGGAAGATTTCTGTGATTGGTACAAAGTCCACGTTATCATAAATTGCAGTCGCTCCAAGGCAAGTGAAAAAGAAAAAGAAAAAGAAAAATAGAGATATATGCCTTGAGATAGAAGTTGACCATAATGGAGAGGATAAGATTCGAGTATTGTTGTCAATCAATTTGGACTTTGGAGTGACTTTGATTGCATTCATTGCGAGTTGAATAATATGTGATCAAACGTATTATTGTTAAGAAAGAAAGGATTCACATAGAAGAAATGGTCAATTTTGCAATTCAAGAACCGTTCCAAGAGAAGTATGAATAGTAGGCACTTTAATGAAGTGACATTCGCATTACAAATGCAGTACCATATTTTAAAAACTCTACTTTTTAGAATGGACAAATACCATAACATATCACAAACTATAAGATTGAGAGAATGTGTAGTTTAAATTGCTTGTGGCATAAATTAGTATCGCATTATGTCTTGTCTTTTTTGCCCAATCAATAGTTAAATGCTAATTTTTGGAGGGTATGTTATGTGATCTAATTTATTTCTAGAATTTGAAGTACGAGCCCTATAATATTTCTGTCATGGTGTAGTTAGGACACTCTGTCAAAGGATGAATCATTAAATTCTGCATGCTTGCGTGGACTCTAATTGCAAGTCAACGCATTCAGTGCTGTCATAGAATCGGTTGGTCGCTCAATTTTAATGGTAGAAAATGACTTTCAACAAGTTAGCGACTGAGTCCATCAAGGGTTTAGTTAGCATTTGTGAATAGTTCTTATTTTTACTTTTTACAGTATCGAATCAATTTTTCCTCGCAAATGTATATCCAGAGCATCTATTGTAGCTTTGCAGAATTTTTTTTTTCCCCCTCTTAAAGTGACAGTTTATGTCTCTGACTACCTAAAACAACCGCCACCGTATCCCATTTTTTGGACGTCGTCGCCTTGGACGACAATGGATGCCATCGACTATTGAACTTTTTGTCAGTTAAGTCAAGTTTATGGTACTATTTTATATGTCTGAGAGATGTACAGTCGATTCCTGCTCCAGATTTACTTTGACACCATCCAGTATTACTTTGATTTCCTTGAAACTTGTATTCCATCCAGTTAAAGTATCTTATCTACTGGATACCATGCAGTATTGCGTTGATTTCCATGAAAACTGTATGCCCAGGGGACCCGGCATCTGCAACTTTTAGTGATAGTGATCGCTGTACAATGGATGGAGTAACGCATACAACATCACTTCCAGAGGATGAGATTAGGATCATTCTTGGATTTGGCTAGAGCTTCCATGTTCATCGTAAGAAAATGTTCTCAAAATTTTGGTCATACAATTGTTAAACAAAAACAATCCCATATCGGTTAGCCAAAAAATTTTTGTACTAATCAATAAAGAGTAAAGAAATTGGACCTCTCTATTCACCAGTCACTACCAATTGGACTAGAGATTGAAGACCCGGGCCGTGAAACTAATTAAGTAAACAAAATCTGCTGTGTACTATTCACATCAGTTCCTGTATGGGTAGATCATAGATGATTGAATTCGTCAAATCTGTTATTCAAAAATTTCCGTATTAGATTGGTTGATCAAGTATAGTATACTCGAAAAAGACAGCCATATAATGTTTCATTAATGTACAGATAATCCAGCAAAAAGTATCCATGATTTCGTGGTTAGCTTGAAATACTAGCCAATTTGGAATTGGATACCCCATTTTTTGGGGGGAAAAAAGGGAGAGAAATCTTTGTCAATAGCATAAACACGCTTTCAGTTGTTTTACCTTTTCAATGATTTGTTATTGCACAAACGTCACATTGGAAAATGTCACAAAAAAAAGGAGAAAGAAATGCTCCAATCAACGTTAACATAACTCATTTTTCAATGCATGAGAATATTTTGCCATCACATCAAAAGTACTCATACAAGAGACACACAATTACATATACACGTACTCGAAATATTGAACTAGGTAGCAAATACATGGAGCCCATATTACATGATCACTCATCAAGCTCTTATTTCTATTTGACACTGCAAACTACTGAACCTGTTGAAGCACTGAGTAATCACGACCAAGCTAGATGCTGGCTTTATTAGTTCTTAGTCTCTGCATCAACTGCCTCACCAGGATATCCACCATGGCCGCCACCACCACGTCCTCCATACCCACCACCAGGATACCCTCCATATCCACCCCCTGGATATCCTCCATACCCACCACGTCCTCCATAGCCACCGCCACGTCCTCCATAGCCACCACCAGGGTACCCTCCATATCCGCCCCCAGGATATCCCCCATAACCTCCTCCTGGATAGCCCCCATATCCACCACCGTGGTACCCTCCATAACCTCCTCCAGGGTAACCTCCATATCCTCCTCCACGGTACCCTCCATAGCCATCCTTCTCAACTGTATTGGCTGCAAAGAAGATAAATACGGCATTGGCGTTAGCTATGGTAATCGCAATTTTGAAATGTAAAGCTTGGACCGAATTGTCCACATGCATTTAGGTACCATATAAAAAAATATATCATAATCATTTGAAAATTTATCTGTGTCAAGTTAGTGTTCTACAGATATCCTTAAAATGGTTTATTACTGTCAACTAATAGCTAGATTTATCATAATGAGTCATAGTTTCTGAGAATTAATCTTTATTTTATTATGAATATAAAGATTATTTAATAGTCTATTCAATGAAAATGTCAATTTCAAAAAAAAATTATGTTTTATGCATGGAGAAGTACTAGTGTAAAATTTATTTTGACACAACAAGTACAGGAAATGATCCAGTTGCACTATACTCCAAGTCCCACGTTGGGAAAGGCTTAAAACTTCTATGTACTCCACAGCCGAGGTGTGTGTACACCTCAGCTATGTTTCTTTGTACTCCAACGCTTCACATGCACAACCAAAATCTATCTGAAATGTTAAACTCTGTGGTCGAAAATTTTACGTTTCATGTAAATTTAGAAAGAGAAAAAAAATTGATGAAATTAGAATTAGAGAATAAATGTCTTACAATTGTCAACTGAAGTGGAAGTCTCAGCCAATTCCCTAGCAGTCACCTCTGAGGTAATCATTAAAGCTATAGCCAAGGAAATGAAAACGAAAAGGAGTGCCTTTGAACCCATGTTTTGTTCAGGCAAAATTTATGTATTGAAAACTGATTTTGGGAAGGATGAGAAAGCTGGTATAGACTGGTCTCTATTTATAGGAAAATCTATGCTACAGTGCTATCGAAATGGTCTTGGTGTCGGCCCACAATGTAGTTGGGCGTTGAGGAGCTGATTGTTGCAGTTGGTAGAAAAACCATAATATTATAAATTGCAGTCCCTTCAGGAAAAGTAAAGAAAGAAAATATGTATCTAAGAGCATTTATTTTTCAATTTCTATATGTCTAAAGGCGTAGAATTTGAGCATCATGGAGAGTATGAGGTTCATGTCCAATATTCAACAATGTGCCCAGGTATTGTTGACAATTTGGACTCTGATGTGACTTCGATCGATTATAATTAATTGTTGCAAGTTGATTAAATTGTCAAACATTTTCTTGTAAGAAGAAAAGAAACAAGGAAGAACATGCCAAATTTTGCAATTGTTCCAAGGGAGGTATAACTGGTAGGCTGTTCAATTATGTAACGTTTTGCGTTACAAAAGCAACGTGTTTTGTTATGTATGCTAAGGACCTATCAGGTATAGAATGGACGAATACCATTTTGTATGTCAAATATAAGATTGGGACAATGTGGACTTGAAGTTTCTTTTGTCATAACTAATTTAGTGCCGCATTTCATTTCTTGTCATTTTGCCCCAAGTTATGCTCTTGATCTATTTCTTTTCACTGAATTTGAAGTATAATCCCGAAAATTACTTGTATGCATATTTCTACAGCTAATTCGTGAAGAAGAATCCTATGAACACCCACACACACACACAAAAGTCTATGTTCTCCAAATAAGAAAACACGAACATTAGTAAAATTCTGCCTCCAAAGTATAGTAGAAACGCATTACTGCACTCATGTAAAATCTTCTAAACCTATAGAGCATAAACTATAAAGCACTTCGTCAAATAGGGCCTGGCTTGCGCTCTCGTAAATGCCTATCAATTAGATCGTGAATTGCCTTCAAAAGCCCGTAGTACAGATGTACAACTGTTGATTAACATTGATCAAATGTGTAAAAACCGTAACATCTAAGCTTTAACTTATTCCACCCAGCAACTACAGCTGAGAGGCATACCTGGAGCAGCCTACCCAAAAAAAAAAATAGTGATATGTTGTGCCATAATTTAACTGCAATACTCCATTATTGAAATGTAATCAAGCTTGCATGGAAGTTTTCTACTACCAAAAGGTTTTGGTTCTGCACAAAACAGGAACCTATGAAGTTTCATAAACCAAGTTAAAAGTAATATCTGTTTATATGAATATAACTAATTGTGTATGCTCTGTATTCTTTAAGGTTTGCCCATACACTGAATGCTTCTAAATATGGGGAGATTTTAGAGTTCAGTTTAGAATTCATACTGATCTCAAGTTAGATATATCGGTGGACAATGAAACAAGTAATTTTGACTCTTTGATAGTAAAAAAATAAATAATTTAAAATAGGATAAATTACTTATAACCCCCTCTAGTTTTGCTTAATGTCAAATTACCCCCTAATATTTCAAAATAACCACATAACCTCCCTGTAGTTTCATGTAAAGCAAAAGATGAACAAAATGCAAAACCAATTATGGCATTTATAACAAACGGACCCTAAAAGTGCGTGTGATAGAATTTTAATATCCATTTAATTCCCTTATGGTTTATATAAATATCTAATTTACCTTCTATGGTTTTACATTTATCTACGTAATCCTCATATACTTTTATATGAGGTGAAAAAACTGTTGTCTGATCTAACATTTAACTAAGTGCGCTACCGGTATTTCAATTAATGATATTACATAGATTATTTTTGATTAACTTTTCACTTCACATAAAACCATAAAGGGACGAAACGGACATTTTAAACCATTAAGAGGATCATGTAGTAGTAGACAGAGCCACAAGAGGATTACATGTAATTTACCCCTTAAAATATAGATATGTATCATTCTTGAGACATTCAAATTAGGGAAAAATTTCCTGAAGAAACCATAGAATTTTCCTTAAGTATGACTTCTGACTTAGGTTCTATTGCGTCATTTGCAGTCTAAGTTCTTTCCCTTATTCTCGCATTAATATTTTTTGTTCCTAGTTCAACATATATGGTTCAATTCCAAGGCACACTTATCCTACCTAACCGTCAAATACGGTGTCCTCAGATATGGAGTAAAATGAAGCAATACTTTTCGGGACCAAGGTGCAGGAAACTAAAGTCATTATTTGGCATCAAAAATTCAAAATTATCAAATTTGGCACTTGGGGAAAACTAGTTATACTACAGTGCCACACAAGCAGTGCGCATCAAGATAAAAGCCCTCCTCAAGTTCTTTTGGTAAATGTTGAATTTGAGCATTTCGGCATTCGAGCTTTTGCCGGGAAACATATGTACATTAATCTACTTCGTTGATTTTTTTTCTTTTTTTGATCAACTAAAATAAAAGATAAATATAAAATTGAAACTTACAATGTGAACATCCTGAGCCAATTTTCTCGACATGACAGCATTTGAAGCCTTTTATTATGTCAACGCGATTGCGACCTTCTAACTTCGTTTGCAATGCTATTTTCGCATTGCAAGATGTCAAAACTTACTGCTGCAGCGTAAACCGCTGCTCGTCTTACTAGCCATCACTCATTAATGCATTCACAAAGACTTCACAGCAATGAATGCTCTAGCGAATAAACGTCTGTTTTCGAGAAGGTTATGGTTCAACAACTTAAGTTGAGGATCTAACAATTAGAAATCTTGAGTTTTCTCTTTTTGTTTCTTAAATTTCACGCTTCTCCTTAAAAAAAAAAAATGTTACCTTTTTGTACTGATTTACCACATTCTAAACCCATTATGCCTTTTTTTTTTTTTTTTTGGTGTGTGTAACGCATTAGTGTCCGTGATCACATTGAGCCCCCCATTAATTTGGAGTAAAACATCATCAAACTCTCTTTTGGGAGTCACTCTTTCAACCAAGACCTTACTTAATTAACTGGTATCAAGCCCATTATTAATTAACTCAGCAATAGTTAGTAACTCATTATTAATGCTAAGATAGCTTTTCCACCGTTTAATGCCTCAGGACACGATTGAGTCATTTTAGCCACCCAGCTTGCATGAATTTAATGAAAGACCCACTTGGCCTATCGGGCACGACATTATATAGTCTCCGTGCCTCGTGTCGGAATAACAAATGCGAATCAATTGGAAGGGAGGGAGTTTGCGGTTTCAAGTTTCAAGTTTCAAGTTTCAACCCCAGTTGCAGGGCAAGGCTTTCAGGGTCGTATAAAGAAGCGAATTGAATCAGTTGATAGCTCAATATTAATTGTACGAAAAATGACTTTCAACAAACAGGCTGACTAAATCGATTAAGAGTTAAATTCGCATTTGTCGAATACTACTTATTTTTTACTCTTTATTATACTCTTCTATCCAATCAATCCTTTCCGGGAAATGGTAATTGTCTTTTTCCTATTTTAGTTCTATAGTAAATTTCTTTGAAAAGACAACTGCATCCTTCCCTAGTCGAAGGTTGGATTCATTCTAAAAAAGGTGAACTTGTTATTTAAGTAGAAATTAATAAAGAATCGTTTTAATGCTACCACTATCAAGTTTCCTCAAATATCATAATTTCAAAATTGAGTTCTAATCCCACTATAGGTTGCGCATAAGAAATTTCTATCGTCTTTTTGCTCTATGCTTGATCTTTTGCCGTTAAAACCCTATATATTCAGCTCAAGACCATAAATTTTATTGGAGAACTACACTTTCTACAATTGATTGAAGAAAGAACCATCACGCATTTAGCAATAACGGTCGAGAAAAAAATTTAAAATAACTATATATGAATAGCCCATTGGCATATTAAATCAAAACTGAAAAATAGAAGTTTCTATGTTATTGTTTAGTGATAATATTTTAGTCAATTTTTTAGTAGTATATTAGAGTCAAATTGTGGTATTTTTTTTATCATTTACGAATTGGAATTTTATTAGATACTTTATTGTAGTTGCCAAACCTATTTACCAAATCATGTAGTCTATAAATAGGGATTCTTATAATTGTCATCACTTGGAAAAAAAAAAATTTGGCAGCCTTATTATTATTGTGTGTAATTAATATAATATTATTGATATTCTTCCTTTTCTCCTGCACATGTTCTTATGTGTGTGAATTACCTTCCTATATACATTAGTTTTATGAAATTTATCTCTTGTAGCTTCTTGTTGAAACTCTTTTCATGTTTTACATTTGGTATCCGAGTTCTAGATTCAAAATGTTGATTCTAGCAAGTCTATAAGTATTAAAAAATTAGCCTATTTACAAAATCAGTCTTCGTGTTTTCGTTGTCAAAGTCAAGGCCAAGAATTTTTGCGAATAAGTCAGTTGATCGATTGGTCCTAAAATATCCAATTGATGAAGATTGAACCAAAAGATTTGATCTAAAAATTATTGTAAAGATAGAGATTAGAGAAGAATTCTATCTACTAAGTTGTAATTATTAAAATCACGAAATGAGTTGTCAATAAATTAATATAAAATTGTGACAAAAATAGTCTATCAAGGTTCGTGAATTATTGCAACAAAAAAAGTGTTTGACGAAGATGAAGAACCATTGTGAAGTGATATATGTTGTTAAAATTTTGCAATGGTGATTATTGGTCATCATTGTATTGGATCCAATTCGAGAAAACTTGATTTAAGCGAGGCATTGTGGGCATATTAAATCAAAGCTAAAAGATAGAAGTTTCTATGTTATTCTTCAGTAATAGTATTTTATCAAGCCAAATATTTAGCAGCTTATTAGACCAAAATTTTGATAGTTTATTATTCAGAAATTGGTAATTTATTTAACAATTTATTGTAATTGTCAAAAATTATTTACTAAGTCATTTAGTCAATAAATAATGGGCCTTATTATTATCATCAATTAAAAAAGTGAAATTTGATAACCTTATGTTGTACAATTAATATATTATTTTTAGTATTATTTCTCTTCTCCCACACATTTTCTTATGTGTGTAAATTCATTTCTTATATACTTTAATTTTATGAAATTTATCTTCTATAATTTTATGGTAAATTTTATTTTGAGTTCCACATTGCCACTGGCGGAACCAGAGGTTAGAATTTAGGGTAGCAAGACTAGTAGAGATGCATGCTTAAGGGGGCACTCTAATGTTTTTGTCAAAAAGCTTGTGAGCAAAGTTTAACTCTAATATATTTGTAAAAAACTTGTAAGCAATGTTTAATATTTGGACGGGTTCCTGTTAACGCCTGAGGAGCAAGCTGGTTTTACCATTTCTTTTCAGCTTATCCACCATACTGGACAGACAGATACCTAATGGAGTGTCTCTTTGGAAAAAGAAGGCATACTCAAAAGAAAAGAAAGGAAGAAAAAAAGAAAACAAAGCAATTTGGTAATGGTTGAAGAATAATATAACCACATTAAGGGGTTAAATCCCAACCCACCCTACAAGGATAGTTACTATTACAGTTCTGAAACCTCTAAATTGGTCTAATTTAAGTTTTGATTCCTTTTTGGATATCGTTCTGGTTTTTTGGGTTACAATCTAGATCTTCTAATTGCACCTAAATACTTATTGTTTCAACATTGAATTTGAGAAAATATAACAACGAATGTGAAAGAAAATAAGACTTTTATTATATTATTAGCTTACAAGAAAAAGGAAAAAAAATTATACAAATTCTATGGAAAAATACCTCAAATTAGCTGATCATTTTATATAAGATGAAGAATATATATATGATTCTGTCATTGAAATTGCAATAGAAAAGAAAAAAATCTCGATTAGACAATTATATAATTTATAATTAGTTGTGCTTTCGAGTTTGGACTTTGGGCTAGGCCAAATAAGCATTAGGGCTAGTGTTACGTTTTTTTTTTCCCCCCTAAATAATTTCGGACAGTTCAAATTGAATCTGAACTTGCAGTTTTGGTTTCAAATTTAATTCTTTTAATGAAACTAAACCAAAACTTTTAGTCAAAATTCTGATCCTTGCTCGATTCACCAAGTTCAATTTCAGTTCGATTCAACAAATTGTTAGTACCGTTTTAGTTTGATTTTAATTTAAACATAGACTACGATCACCCTTAATCCCACCCCTCTCCTACTTAATTAAGAAAAGAAAGGTAAGGAAAAGGGAACAAGCATCTATTTGTAGTAATTTACCACATTCTCAATCTATTATGCTTTTGCCCCAATAGGGACATTTATAGAAAATGTGCATCTTTGGAAGTATGCATTTGCATTCTTTTGCACTTCCACAATTCTAAGGTGTGTTTTCCGCCATTTAATACCGCAGGACACGTTGAGTCATTATGTTCGCACAGCATGCATGCAGAGTTTAATGATCTACCAACTTCGCCTATTAGGGGCGACATTTTATTGTCTACGTGCCTCGGCTCGTATAAAGACTGCTAATCAGCTGGTCAAGGCTTTCAGCGTCATTAGGGAAGAGTTTGCGCTTCCAAGGCTTTAGGTGTCGTATGAGAAAAGTGAATGAGTTTGGTTGCCCAATATTTATTGCAAGAAACGACTTTCAACAAGATAATGACTAAAGTCGGTTATGGGTTGAATTCGTATTTGTGAATAGTGCGACCTATTTGTACTCCTTATAATCTTTATCCAACAAAACTTTTCTGGCAAGTGATGTTATTATGTTACCCATTTTAGCTCCATAGTAAATTTCTTTCAAATGACAACTGCATCCTTCACTACTCCAAGGTTGGATTCATTTTGAAAAAGTTGAAATTGTTATTTAAATAGAAATTTGTTGTGGCAATAAATTAAGTGCTGTAACCCTACCACTTGCCGGTTTCCCCAAACACCATAATTTCAAAAGTAAAGTATTAATCAGCATTAACAGGTAAGAAATTCCAATCTTCTTGTCGCTTTATGCTTATTTTGCCATAAGATACCCTGCGTGTTCAGCCCAAGAGTATAAATTCTATCGAAGAATGATACTCTGTACCACTGATGTTTTTCTAAAAAAAAAAAACAAGAAGAAAGAAGCATCATCGATTTAGGTCATATTTGATAACCTAATTCAAATAGTTAAACTTAATGGATTTATATCTTAATATGTTCAAACATATTTGATAACAAAAAATAGAACATTTGAATTAATTAATTGCCACTAAATTTTCAAGTCAAAATTTACTCCTAAAAATAAGTGATAAACTATTCACTTATCATTTAATGTAACATATATCCAAATGTATTAGATTTAGTATTTAACAATTCAATTGCTTAATTAATTCAGAGTTCAAATTTCAAATTTCAGATTTAAGTTTTGTTAAACGCACCCTCAAACTTAATATGATCACTTTTTGTATGGCAAGACTAAATATTTGGTAATATCACTTCTTTGCAGCTTAAATACTACATTCAACGGACACATATCTGAGTGAGGGTCTTTTTGAAATCACTTGTTAGCCGAACTTTATAGAAGATTGAGTTCGTTGATTATGTTAGCAAAAATATTTGCACTGGTTCGTTTAGGTATACCCAAAAGAAAAGAAAGACCAGTTTGATAATGCTTAACTGAATTACAAATAAACCAACCAAAAGTAGCCTTGCTTTTGCTGTCAATTTAGGACACTCATTTTTTGGTGGAAACTTACTAAACTGACTTCATATTGCATAAAACGATTTTACAGCACATCAGAAGTGCTCAAGAAAAGAGACATGGGTAAATATATGGAGTGCATATTACATCATAATCCAGCTCTCATCCGTACTTCACAGTACAGCATGGAGTGCTTATTACATCATAATTCATAACTAGACCGCTGGCTTTGTTAGTTATGAGGCTTAGCATCCACAGTCTGACCAGGGTATCCTGGTGGAGAACCAGGATATCCACCCTGGCCCCCTGGTGGCGAAACAGGATATCCACCATAGCCGCCACCAGGATACCCTCCATATCCACCCCCAGGATATCCCCCATAACCTCCACCTGGATATCCCCCATATCCACCACCGGGGTACCCTCCATTACCTCCTCCGGGGTACCCTCCATAGCCTCCTCCAGGGTAACCTCCATATCCTCCTCCACCATACTTGCCTTCTTCTACACCAGTTGTCTCAACTTTCTTGGTTGAACCTCCTCCTGGATAGCCTCCATATCCACCACCAGGATATCCTCCATAACCTCCTCCGGGGTACCCGCCTCCATAGCCTCCTCCAGGGTAGCCTCCATAACCTCCTCCACCGGGGTACCCTCCATAGCTAGGGATACCTTGACCATACTTGCCGTCTTCTACACCAGTTGTCTCAACTTTTTTGGCTGCAATTGAGGATAGTAAGGCGTGCACGTCTATTAGTGAAATCTAGGAATCACTTGTCAAATAAATTCATGGGGGGTCGTACAAATTTTGAATTTTGTACTAATTTGTGTACATATATTCTTTGGTTCAAAGAGTACCAAATCAATAATATTATATTCGGGTCAGGAATTTGTCTTTTAACGTATAAGTCAAAATTAGTGTTTTCTGAAAATGTCCCTAAAATTGTTTAAACACTACCCGTTGATAGGTAATTCAAATTAGTTAATCTTAATCAATCATAATTGGTAACCACCATAACCCAAGTCCCACGTTAGTAAAGGCCTGTACACTTAAATGAAAAGCTCATGTAAGCTGTATTTAAACTTTAAAGTAGGCCTCAGCATCGTGTCACAAATCACAATACTCCAAAGCTTAACATGTATAATTGAAAGAGTTAATCTTATATGCATTGATAATATATATACTATTGCGATTAGATGTATGACATATCTGAAATTTGAATTTATTCAAATTCAAATTATGTGTCATGTATCCAATAATAAAAGTATATATATATATATATATACTATTATTATATAGACAATTAATCCAAACTGAAATTAGTACATAATTTAAAATGTGAAAGATTGTGGTCCTAATTTTTTTTAATATAGACATTAACTTTACAGAATCTTTTTTTTTTTTTTTTGTTGGGGGGGGGGAACAAAAATGAGGACACTAGATAAAAGAATAAATGTCTTACAATTGTCAACTGAAGTGGAAGTCTCAGCCAATTCCCTAGCAGCCACCTCTGAGGTAATGCTTAGAACTAGTGCCAAGGAGATGCAAAAGAAAAGGAGGGTCTTGGAACCCATTTTTGCTCAAGGAGAATTTATGCACTGAAAACTGATTTTGGGAAGGATGAGAAATCCGGGGTAGATTGATCGCTATTTATAGGAAAATTGGGTCGGGGAGTCGGCCCACGCTGAAGTTGGCCTTTCGAAGAGATTACTGGCTGTAATTGGTACAAAGTTCATATTATCATAAAATTGCAGTCCTTTTACGGAAGCTTAGGGACAGAGATGTATACCAAGAGCGTTTACTCTAGCTTTTTGTGAGAATTTGTTTGGGAGTCGTGGTAGCTTATCAAAAAAGCACTTTTAATTACTAGAGTTTTTTTTATCAAAATACTTATTAAATGATTAATCATATTGTTTGATTGTATACTTGCATAAGTTCTTTTTCTATATGATAATGTACAATTTTGAATTTTTAAAGTATAATTATCTCTTCATTATTTCAAAATTTATAATAAAATTATTAAAGTTAAGTTTTTTTTTTTAAAACGAAAGTTGCTCTAAAAGCACCAATTTTGAATTTATACCAAAAGTGCTTTAATACCCATAAATTCTACTACTAAAATTCAGAAAATGATACCCACCAAACACATTAAAAGTGTTTTTATCTCCTAAAAGTACAATTTTAGCAGAAATACCGCAATTCCAAAGTAGCCCTAAGTCTTAACAGCTATAACTTGCGCATTACCATCAATTTATCCAGCAATATGTCCTAAATCTAATTTACCCACTGGATTTGAAGTTAAAGATATAAGCCTATGATCCCCGAATAAGGAGACACAAACATAAGTAAAATTCTGCCTCGAAAGAATAATAGAACCGCATAATATCTCTAAGCATTGTAGGATCATATATATTTAAGCTCTTCTGTAAATCCTCTAAATCTTCTAACTTGTACTCTCATACGTGCTGCACAATCAAAGGCCTCACTGGATTGCCTTCAAAAGAGAAGCTTTGTAGAAGCCGCCTAGTCAAAGGAGAAAACCTTAGTGAGATGTTGTACCCTACTCTTTGAGTGCATGAATATATTCATGAGAATGTAATCAAGGTTTGATCATGTCTCGTGCTGTGAAGATTCATGGACCAACTTAAGACGTAAGAATTGTCTGTCAACACCTACCTAATTGTCTATACTCTTAATCTAAGCTTGTTTGTACATTAACTAGTAAGCAACTTTCTGACTTAGGTACTATTAAGCCATTTGCAGCCAAGTTCTTTCTCTCATCTAGCTGGTCAAAATACGTTTTATCTTCATTGTTCAATTGCAAGAGACACTTGTCAAACCTCACCGGCAAATGATAGTTTTTGGATACAAAAATTGATTTAAATATTATTTTTCTTACATCATAAATACATTTTAACCAATTTTTTATATTTTTAATTACATTTTTATTTCGCATACATTACTTGATAAAAATGTTATAATAATTATTTTAAGGAAAATCCAATACTAAGTGACCAAGCGACAAATATAGATTAAAGGATAATCTACCTCCTTAAATTTAGCGATTCTCATATATGTATTAGTAATATCATCATTTACAATCATTTGTTACAGGTGGAGTTTTATTCTAAACAATACTCTATCCAAACACATGATATTTTGTGCCAAAATAGTCAAACTCAACAGTCAGCAAAAACCAATTATAGTCTGTCACGTAAGGAATGCATGTTAGGAAAATATGCCACATTAAACCAATTCGACAAACAAAATCAAAATCCTTTTCGAATTCTATCTACTTGGCTATCGGTAATTGCTAATTTGATCATTCAGACAGTTGTGATTTGCCGGATAACATTCATATGTGGCTAGTGCTTAAGACACACTCTAAGTGTGTGCAGTTAATAAAAAATGTATTTATCAAAATTATTTCTTTAGAAAGCTTTTTTTTATGGGCTTTGTGGGTAAAAAAATTTTCATTATAGCATAAATAATCATCTAGAAATATGACAGAAGTAGAGCAGAATACGTGGGAGTTGGGTAGAGTGTGCAGTTAATCAAAAATATTTTTATCAAAATTATCTCTTTCAGAAGTTTTTTCCTTTTTGTGAATTTGACGGGTGAAACTCTATTGTAATATAGATAATCATATAGAAAAATGACTGGAGCTGAACACAATACATTGGAATTGGGAGTTGGTATATATGAGGAAGTTGTAAATTGTAATTAATGGAGGATAATTGAGCAGATAACTACCTTAATAACTATATATTGGTTGTGAAGTTTATTTTGGAATATATTGGGAAAAATTTGCCCTTATAATTAAGGGCATATTAAAAATATTAAAAAGTGATACTGAATGTTTACATGACACAGTAGAAGGAAAGAAAATCAAAACTTAGGATGCACACATTCTAAGTCAAGTTAAAGTCTAAACACGGCAGCATTTAAATCCGTTTGTTGTGACAAATGCGCTGCGACCTATCTCTGTTCACTTGCATTGGAGGGAGGAAATGTTTGCTTCAGCACGTAAACCGCTGCATATCTTTCAGGCTATCATGCAACAAAATTTGAAGCATTGACAGAGACTTCACTGCTTTCAAGTTTCTACACTCTGGAAAACAAACACCTATTTGCTTGGAGAATTTTATCAGAAACTGTGTACTTGTGCTTCTGTCAAAATGGAGACATTTACCAGACTTCATGC
The DNA here is from genome assembly GCA_013103745.1 of Gardenia jasminoides. NCBI lineage: Eukaryota > Viridiplantae > Streptophyta > Magnoliopsida > Gentianales > Rubiaceae > Gardenia > Gardenia jasminoides. Next base: position 73,130,830 of record CM023103.1, read on the forward strand.
ATTTGCACTTTTGCAGCGATAGTTTTCTTCCATTTAATACCTCAGGACACCTTGAGCCATTTTGGCCACACGGCATGCGTGCATGCTTGCAGAATTTAGTTGATTGACCTGCTTGGCCTGTGGGCTGTAGCTGAAGGAGTCTGTGGTTTCAACTTTCAACAGTAATTCCAGGTCAAAGATTTCATTATCGTGCAAAGGATCTAATCAGTTGGTCCCTCAATTTTAAGTGTAGGAAATGACTTTACAGTGGTGAGGTGACTTAGTCAGTGAAAGTTGAGTTTGTATTTTGTATGTGTTGAATAATCCCTCCAATACTCGTGGAGTTAGATAGGTCACATCGCATTTTGTCACAACAAACGGATTTAGATGCTGCCGTGTTGAGAATTTAACTTGACTTAGTCAGTGAAAGCTGAATTTGTATTTTGCATGTGTTGAATAATCGGGTCTATTTGGATTGAAGACTATTTAGAAAAAAAAAATTTTAGAACAATATTATTACATCTTTTGTGATATGAAGTGTGTGAGATAAAAGAGATAATTGAAAAGTCAAAAAAGTGATTGGAAAACATGTTTATAATTCGAGTACAAAAATTTCTTTTGCAAAATAATGACAATCAAAGCAAACCCACGCATATGTGAAAAATGATAGTGTTTATGAAGTAACTTGCTTAGTTTACGATAATTTCCTTTTAAAATGATAACTATTTCTTTTACTGGTTGGGTATAACTTGGAAAAAGGATTTTGTCATTTGCTGTGCCATTAAGAAAAAGAAAGTGATGTGGCATTATCAATACCAATTTTACCCTAATAGCTAATACCTTAGTGTTGAAAATGAATGCTAATCAGCACTTACGAATTGGAAGTTGAGAAAGTTGTATCCTTTTTACTGCTTGCATCTTCTTTCTCCATAAGAACAATGCCTCTTCAGGTCTATAATATAATTTTCATCAAAGAATTACACTCATAACCACTAACTCAAAAGGAAGAAAAATAAAAAACCATCAGTATATTTTGGGCTCATGGTCGTGAATCGAAACGTAAAAGTATAAAGTGAGGATAGCCATATAGTAAGTCTAGTGCTTGCAGGGTGAAGTCCTTCCTTTTTACCCATGCTTCTAAAACTTGTTTTTGTTTTTATTTTTTATTATTTAAAAACACTGGAACAAACTTACATGTCTCTACAAAACTTTATACACTGTTTCTTGATATAAGTATGCCACTTCTGTTTATAACTTTATCCCCTGTTTTTTTCAATCCTTGCAGATGGAGGTATCATCAATGGCTAGTTCAAAATCTAAACCCAGGGATTGAATGCGTTTCAATTCAAGATAGCCTTCTCCCAAGCTCCTTAGACTTGATTATATATGATGCTTGTGAACTTTGATTGTCAATATCGATTTAAGGAGTTCGGATTTCCAAGTTTCCCACAAGTTAAGACTTAGGAGTGATCATCAACAGGAAAATTTTTTTAAAAAAATAAAACTCTTTATTGCCCCGTCTTTCCGAATCCTTTCCCTTTTCCCTGTTCGTTTCCTTTGTCATTATTATCTTGGAAAATACAAGTAGGAGTAAATATAAACTTGCCTTGTAAAGCCTGTATATGTATGTAGCTCAAATTCGATTATCAGACTATAATCACAATGGCAAAAAAGTTCTGGATACACTGTCCGCAATTGGGATCAATATTTTTGTTTCACCAATATTAATAATGCATTCCACCATGGTTGACTTGTTTTTCGACTGTTCTTCAATTGGAAAACGGTTCTCATGTGAATCACTTAATTTACACCTAATTTACTCTTTAACTAAACTCTTTGTTAGTACACCTACTTTAGAATAAAATTACTAGTATATAAATGTCCAGACTCGCTGTTGTAGATATTTGTATTTCAAAAGATTTTGTCACACATTGAAAAACTAAGGAGACTTTTAAGCACTTTATATTGTCTAACTCTTCGTTAGACTTGTGATGAGTTGAAAGTTAGCATGGGCTCGCACGTATGAGAGGAAGTTGAGTTGGGCTGATCCAGTTCAAACAGACAGATCCCCTGTGTGTGGGTTAAACACGAGAAACTAATATCTGGAAAGAAATATTTTCTTCCTAAAATACCATGCAAAGGTTTGCGCGTGGGTTCAACACGAGAAATTAATATCTGGAAAGAAATATTTTCTTCCTAAAATATCATGCAATAGTTTGCGCGTATCATGCAATGGTTTAACGCATGCAGTCTTTCCTAACTTCCTAAAATATCATGCAATGGTTTGCGCGTGGGTTAAACATGAGAAATTAATATCTGGAAAGAAATATTTTCTTCCTAAAATATCATGCAATGGTTAAAATGCTTTTATTAGATTGAATCGTCCTTTATGAGATAAAAACGCTTTTGTTAAAACTTTTCTTATAAATACCTGCCTTCCTTCCACACGTGCCTTCTATTCTCTCTTCCTCTCCTGCTCTCTCTTCACTTTCCTTACTTTCTCGTTCTCTGCTGGATATATTGATAAGGTTACTGATAATTTCCTTCTTAAAAAGAAGAAGGCTTGTTTAATTTTGGGGAAACATTTCAATATCCTGAAATAGTTTCTTAGAATAGTGCTATCTAGCACGACTTAAGCGTGTTCTTACTTTCCTTGCATTCCTGTTATTCTTGTTAACATTGCTTGGCGTTATTTTTCCAACAATTTAAGAAACTATGGCCACCGACAATCTTAACATCCCGCAACAATCAACTTCATTAGTTGCAGTCGCCCTGCCATTCGCCAAGCCATTTCCAAATGTATCCAAAATTGAAATTTTAGCCAATGAAAATTTCAGAAGATGGCAATAACGTGTGCACTCTTTCCTCGACATCCATGGAGTAGCCTATGCACTTACTGAATCCCAACCTTCTGCAACTACGGATGCCAAGACTCAACAAGCATGGCAATATGCTAATAAGGTATGTCGACACACTATCTTGCAAACCCTCTCTAATGAATTAGATTGAATCGTTACCTTTATGAGATAAAAACGTTTCCTTTTTCTCTACAGAACACTTAAAAGGCTAATGGATCTTTTGCTAAAACTTTTCCTATAAATACCAGCCTTCCTTTCCATTAGCAGATACACTTACCTTCTATTCTCTCTTCCTCTCCTGCTCTCTCTTCACTTTCCTTACTCTCTCATTCTCTGCCGGATATACTATATGTTACTCCATTAAATGCTCAGACCAACCGATTTTGTTACTATCTTGGTACCTTCTTCAACGTTTCAAATTAAGCATAGTCCAATATTTGGTAGTACAACACCACAAGGCAAATTGATTTGCTAGATGTTTTGTTGATTTCTTGAAATTTCTATTTGGCATACACATACTAGTTGCCTCATTGGCATATTAAACTGTAAGGACCCGAAAATTTTATTTCTATTTGACCTATTTATTTAATTAATTATTTAATTTCTCTGAATATCTGTTTAATTGTTTTAAATCATTTTAAATGCATTTACATGATAAATTATCTCATTTTATTTTAAAAACTATTTTTAAACATCAATTTGATTTTTCTGTCACTTAATTGTGAAAAAAAGAAAATGGGCACGTTTTTCGAGACAAATATTCGGACCGAGAGTGATGTACATTCGGAGAATAAGAATGATCGTTAGTAGATTTAGAAAAGCTAATTGAGGGATTAGAAGTTGTGATTAAGATTAAACTCCAATTGGAACATTTTGGGTCACAAATTTAAAGTTGATTTTGGACTCCATGAAGCAAAGTCCTATATTTCTTCTTCCTTTGACTTTTCCACCTTACCAATTACACAAAATATCTCTCTCTTCCCCCTCATAGCTGCCGCACCTTCCCTTTCCCATTTCCCCTTCAATTCATCTCCAAAAACTATCAAAACTCCACCCAAATCCACCAAGAAACCTTGAGTAGTCTTCCACCCATTTTCACTTGGAGCTTGAAGACCCTCTTGTCTTGAGTGAGAGCCGAGCTTTGGAGGGGAGAAAGAAGAGGTCTTGGTGCATTCTAAATCATTTCCAACTTCGGGTTTCTAGTTCTTCCATTAGAGGTATAATCATCCAACCGATTCTTGTCTTGTAGGTTAATTACTTTTATGCTTAAAGCTTTATTAGTTCTTTAGTTGCTATTATTGTTATTTGGGTTGTTGAAGTGGGCTCTATGAATTCCCACCTTTCTTGTTGTTGGCTGCTATGAGGTGGGTGTGTGTGATGGGGTGAGTTGAGTTGGATTCATGGAAGTTAGAAAGTTAGGAAGAAATGTGAAGCTTGAGTTTGGAGAAAAATTTGAAGTGCTGCCGGTTTATTTTGCTGATTTCATGCCCTGTTTTAGCTACTGATTTTCGTGAGTTTCTTGGCCATTTTGAGAGCTGAAATGTTGGTCTATATGTATGTAAATTTATTTGCAAAAATCATTCCATTTGGTGTGTCAAAATCGCATGAAAAAATGAAGTTAAAATCTGGAAAACAGTTTCCAGATTTATCGAACCTTGCTGCCCTGATATTAATTGCTTTGAACACTGCCTTCCCATGCGAATTTTTAACTAAATTTTGGTACAGATATAGCTCATATACTGAGGTTATTGCCTGCAAAATTTGGTATTTTTTCAGTACCATTTCGTTACTCAAATGATGTTTCAAAACTACCTCTTTAATCTGGAAAACTTTTCCCAGTTTTGAGCGCTGTTTGAATTCATTTCGGTTTGATATTCATTTTCTTGAATTTATGTCTGAAATTTGGTGTGAACCTAGCCTATATATGTTAGTTTTGGTGTACCAAATTTGGTAATTTTTGGACTTGAATTCGTCACTCAAATAGCATCTTGAAAGCTGTCCTGTATTTTCGAAATCCCAGAACTGCAGAATTTTGAGTGGCCTCTGTTTGCACTGTTGTCATTTCATGCTCGGATGTCGGAATTGAGTTCTGTTAGTGGCTGTTGAAGCTTCATATGTAGGACTATATTGTGTATAAATTTCAGAGGTTAATTGATTTTCTGTAATTTTTGGCGGATTTTCAAAATGTGCTGGATAACCAGCCTGACGGACACTGTCGACTTACTGTAGCTGAATGTTCAACGGAAATCTGGGTTAATTTCGTCCATAATTTTAATTTGATGTCTTCTGCAAAGTTTTAGAGCTTTTAAAGAGGTTTCCAACGGTACCAAATGAGCAAAATTCCGACTTGTATAACTTGAGTTATGATTTTTCAAAGGTTTCAGCCCAACTTGGGAAATCATCGAACTTTCGACTTTTTCAACTAAACTTGACTGGTGATTAGGAAAACTCATTTTTTGTTCTCTTTTAATTATTTTAGGGCAAAGTGCTGAATTTGCGACTGATCAAAACTTGGACTCCGACCCCTACTTTGTCGGTGAGTGTTCAAGTGCATGTTTAATTGCTTTAATTGATGTAAATAATTTGAAAAGCATGCTTGTGTGAACTGGTGAGCGTGTACTTTATCGCGCTCACATTCTTGAATTGTCTCAAAATGAGTTTAACTATTTAAATGGTTTCTTGCTCAACTGCTTGACTTGATTGAATTGTTTAACTTGTTGATAACTATGGGGGCCAAACCCCATCTGGGATCCCCGTCTTGTCCCAAATGGGGGGCAGAGGCAAGGGTTGGGAAAACCATGGGTTTTAATGTTTAAATCGTCGGTTGGAATGAGTCCACCGACTTGGCATACTCATAGTGGGTTGCCAAACACTTTTCAAATTTAGGAGTTCGGCCAAGGGGTGTAAGTAGACGGAGAGGAGAAAAGTGCGAATATGGTTTGAGAGTGAGTGGTTGTCGGAGTGTCAACGTATGGCCGAAATTGATACTTGTGAAGCGGAAAAAAGTAACTACCGAGATTTCGGAAACGTGGAGCCGGCAACTGTATCCTTTAAATTGTGTTGTTAAAAGTTTTATTGCTAAATTCACTGTTTCGCTCTTTTATTGCTTTATTAATTGATTTAATTTCTTTGAATTGCTTGTGCATGTTTTCTTGGCCTCACTGAGCGTTAGCTTATCCCAATTTGTTTTCCAATGGTGTCGAGGGAGACTGCGTGGAATCGAGGAAGTTAGTACTTGTATAGAATTTTCCCCTTTTTGTATAAGATTGAAATTAATGGATGAGTTTGATGGTTTATGGTATTTTGGAGTTATTATCAATGTAATTTTGATGAACTTTTGGGGTTTGTATTTTGTAAGAGTTTATTAGAAATTTTAATATCTTATGTTGATGACTTTTCTGAATGAAGCGTTTGGTTTATTATTTGGGATTTTGTAGTGAGTAGTGAAGATCTGATACCCTTGGGTTCGCCCTTGGGAGAGGTGGGGCTGTTACATAAACAAAGCCTAATTTTCATGCTCTATTATCCGGAGAAACAAAACGCGTGCAAAGTTTTGCATCCCTATCATAATTGGAGATAATGATGATAAAACATAAAGATATCTAAAATTTAGTTCGTAAAATTCATCGTTTAGAACTTTCTCCCAGAAACTACAAAATTTTAACCCATGCACTGCACGAAGGAGTATAATCAGTACATTTCATTTGAGGAGAGAAAATGTGATTAGTACAGTTGATTTGATTAATTAATTGAGAAAGAAAAGGTTTGAGGGGAATTTTTCAGCCACATTGCATTAGTATCTCTGATCGCTTTAAAGACATCCCACTCTTCTTTTAATGTAGCTTTAGTGGTGGTGACATTTTTTATCTTTATGTTAGAGTATTAAATTGGTAAAAAATCGAATTCAAGATGGCTAATCTGAGAAAAGAGTACATTTTTACCGCAGTGCATTATTATCTTTGATTGCGCAAGGATATCCCCTTAATCTTTTAGTATAGCTTTAGTGGTCATGACATTTTTCTGTTGAATCTTTATGTCAAGGTACTAAATTGGTAGTAATGTAAGGGAAAAAGCTTATGCAAGATGGCTAGTGATATGAACGTCGCCAACCTGTGACGAAACCCGTATAGTCTACCACGGATCTAGAAGGGTAAATCTGCGTTTGGACTCGACGACACAGCGGAAGAATCAAGAACCCGTTGATCACACGGTCAACGATCTCTTGATATGGTAGAGACACCACAACCTAGCGCGTTCCTAGATTGATAAGTCTGTCGAATATCCTAGAATGATCTAAGATATTCAAGATTGCTTCAAGAAGCAAGGGGGAGAAACTCTCAGAAGTGTTTCCTTAATCTGATGATGAATAATCTGTAGTCTCGTACATAAGAATTGGGGTTAAATACCCACTACCAGCTAACCAAATGACTGACTACTAAGCCCAGGGTCGGCCACAGGCTCTCTAGAGTGAACCATGGGCTGTTTTTAATTAAGTACGAAAAATACGACAAATAACAAAAAAAATTACAAAATTTAACGACGAGGATCCGCGATGTGGATCCGCGATGATCTCAGCAGATTGGTTGGATCTAACAACTTTGGCTTCTGATCAAGAAATGCGAGGCATGGATTCGCGATGTGATGGCCCGCGGCTCGGGTCGCGACTCAGCGTTACTACGCTTTCTTTGGCTGGCCCACTTGTTGCACTTCCCACGCCCAAAAGGCTGAAGGGCTTGGACCCCTCGTCACTTGTAATAAGGAGGCCTGGGGTTGTCTTGGGCAGCCATGGATCGTATCATTCCCTTCCTCTTAAAGGCGATTTGTCCCCAAATCGAAGTTGGAGGATACGGCCAATGACATCACCTTCATGAAAATAATCCACGTGACATGTCTCTCGCACAAGTGTAGGATCTACATGATTTTTGGCACAAAAGGCAATTCAGAGGAATAAAGTTGCTTGAACTCATGAACATTCTGGAGGTAATAGCCTGGTATGTCCCATTTCGGTTGAACTCGAGGTTGCTCTCCATGAGTGCAGGCATCTTTGAGTTGATAAAGTTCCACGAAGGTAGCCCGAGGAGAGTCAGCTCCTTTTTCATGGACATGGTCAGATCTAAACTCAATTGCTTGGGCAAAACGACTCCAAGTAGAGTGAACCCCAACGAGATAGATTCCACGGAGGCTTCATGAACAAGCGATTTGGGAATAGAACAGGGCATCACCAATACCACTTGCCCTTGCTCAATCTGCATAAAACATGAGACACTAAGCAAAGCAAAGTTCCAAGTGTTAGGACAATAAGATTGCTCGATAATCCTTTCATCTTTAACACTCATATTATGTATGGCACATTCAACTCCACTCTCCCATTCCTCAGGTTCAATGATGATTTCTTCCAGTTCAACTGCACTTTGAATGAGATTATGTTGGCTTTCATGATCAATGATCTCTACAAGCTCTTCTTTAGGAGGTTCTTGGATATTGCTCTCAATTTGCTCCCTCAATTGCTTTTCATGTAGAAGACGTTGATAAGTCTCCCACCAAGATTCCTTCTTATCAACACATTGGTCAAATTGTCGCTTTGAAAGCCCTGCTTTTGTCTGATGCGATGTGTTTGGGCTAACTCAAGACGCTCTGCTCCAGGGGCTCGCGTGCTCTGGAGCATTTGTTACATCTTTTCCCATCAACGCCAAGACAACTTTGATCAAATTGAGCTTTATCACCCTCACTTGCCATTTCTATGAGGTGTACCGCAAAAAAGTTAGCAAAGAAAATACAAATATATGTTGTATAATCCTCACTCACTCTTTGAAGTATTTTCACTCAACACTCGTGTGTCACACAGTATATCTCGATGATGAGCTCACCTTACTCTCTCAAGTACTTGAAGGCTTATCTTGAAGAAATTAGATTTCCTTAAGTAAATGATCAACTTAATCAATGTAGTACACGAAGTTGATAACACTCTACTATACCAAAAGCAGTTGACTCAAACAAGAAAAGAAAGGAAGAATGAGATGGATAAGAAAGAGAGAGAAGGCCGGCTAGGGTTTGTTTGAGTGCTTGAGGCAAAGGTGCGGTTAGGGTTTGTTGTTGAGGCCGCTAGTTTCCCTAGAAAGTGGGGTTGTTTAGGTGGCTAGGCTGAGGTTTTAGAGTAGTGGAATTTGGATGGTTCCTAAGAGATTAGGGAGGTAAGTATTGTGGGATTAGGATTAGGAGTGTTTGGGGATAGGATAAGCTAATGTTAGGAGATAATGTAGGAGATAAGAAAAGGCTAAAATGTAGGAGATGATTGAGGAGTTTGAGATTAGGGAAAAGACTAGAATATAGGAGATAATTTAGGAAAAAATTTCGGATGAACAGTAAGAAAGGGTGAACAGTAACAATAAACAGTAATCGCTACAGTAAATCTTTTTTTTTTTTCCCCACAAAATCAACAACACAAGACTTGACACAAAATCAGAATTTTTTTTTTAACAATCCAACACAAACACATGGCTTGAACAAGAACCAAACACAAAATTTTTTTTTTATCGGATGAACAGTAATTATAGCCCCGTGAACAGTAACGTGCTACAGTAATGGTGCTACAGTGCTCGTGAACAGTAACGGCGGAATTTTTTTTTTTTTTTTTTTTCACAAACGCAACTCAACCAACAAATTGTAGATGACTATTAGATTGAACAACATGAATAATGACTCAAGAAGGAAAATAACTCAAACAATAAGAAACACTAGATGGCTAGAATAACACGAAATTTTCAATGAACAAAAAAAAATAACGAAAATTGATATAATGCAAACCTTCAACTAGCTCTGATACTAGCTGATACGAACGTCACCAACCTGTGACGAAACCCGTATAGACTACCACGGATCTAGAAGGGTAAATCTGCGTTTGGACTCGCAACACAGCGGAAGAATCAAGAACTCGTTGATCACACGGTCAACGATCTCTTGATATGGTAGAGACGCCACAACCTAGCGCGTTCCTAGATTGATAAGTCTGTCGAATATCCTAGAATGATCTAAGATATTCAAGATTGCTTCAAGAAGCAAGGGAGAGAAACTCTCAGAAGTGTTTCCTTAATCTGATGATGAATAATCTGTAGTCTCGTACATAAGAATTGGGGTTAAATACCCACTACCAGCTAACCAAATGACTGACTACTAAGCCCAGGGTCGACCACAGGCTCTCTAGAGTGAACCATGGGCTGTTTTTAATTAAGTACGAAACATACGACAAATAACAAAAAAAATTACAAAATTTAACGACGAGGATCCGCGATGCATGCCCTGCGGATTGGTCCGCGGATCTAACAACTTTGGCTTCTGATCAAGAAATGCGAGGCATGGATTCGCGATGTGATGGCTCATGCTGGTCAGCGACTGCGTTTCTGCGTTTCTTTGGTAGCCCACTTGTTGCACTTCCCCACGGCCCAAAAGGCTGAAGGGCTTGGACCCCTCGTCACGCACTTGTAATAAGGAGGCCTAAGGGTTGTCTTGGGCAGCCATGGATCGTATCAGCTAGTCTGAGAAAAAGAACATGGTAATGTACATTAGCAATTTTAAATGGTCAGTCACTGTTTATCCCCTCAAACTAGGTGATAATCACATTCCCCTTCCCCCCCCCCCAATATATATATATATATACATATAATGGATGTTGTACTTTTTAAAACTCTAAAATAATCTAAGATTCGTTTCTTTCAATGTTTCCCTCAAAATGATTCCTGATGAACGGCTACTTCTGCAACCGTTGGCAAAACCTATACAAATGGTCAAAGTAGCAAAAATCTGGAATTTTAGCTATGGACTCAACATTCTTTAACCGACATGTCTAACATAAACTGCAACCCCAACACTAAAATTCAAAAAAATTCCAATGCCTTACTTCTTTCATTGATTTACTAATGATACCCTCGAACATCCTAATTTTGAGTAATAGAGTGCTATATAAGGTTTACCCTAATTTCTATAGATGCCTCTCCTTAATCCATCCTATTTCTTATTTGCTTTTGTTATTCCTTTGCACCTTGTAGCGGCTGAGGATTGTTTTTGGCCATGCATCACTGCAACATTGGTAGTTTGGTCATTAAATCACTATGTTTACTGCTGTTGATAAATTAGTTAACATCTGGTTTTAAGGAGGATAAGGTTGTATATTTTTATCGTTCAAAGGGAATAAAGTGTTTGTGATAGCCCCACCTCTCCCTAGGGCGTACCCTAAGGTATCAGTGGACCGCCTGCCTAACTCTCGTCGGGACTCACTACAGTCCTCAAATTCAAATCTCAGTGCCAGCCTTTAATAATTACAATAAAACTCCAACAATTACATCTAAGTACTTCCAAATAATAACATAACCATAAATCTTACAATTTAAACTCCAATACTTATAATCCAAGTATTTCAAAATCCTATTACAACCATGAGATGCTAGTAAATACTAGTAAATCATTTCAACACATTATTTCTTTGCAAACAACAGCAAGATTTTTCATTCGAAAAAGGAGTTGGAACACTCACCAAAAATGCAATCAAACAAGCAAGTCCTTCACCTGTCCATCTCGGGATTTCCCTCATAATCCTTTTGAGCGCCTGGAACAATTACAACCAATGATCACTTATAGCAAACTGTCTCTAGCCAATCGCCCCCTTTAAACCATCACTCATGTTTACACTAGGTTACTTATCAAACGAGGAGAGAAAACTACTCACTTGATCAACTAAAGCGACACTTCAGAGGGGTTCAAGGTTATTCCACTGGTCCATAACAGATATCCCCCATTTCAATCCAAGTTCTAGAATCACAAATTTCATATAAAAGCATTTCATCAAACACTTAATGTGCATAATCACTAGTTTCATACAAACATTTTATCAAACAATTGGTAGGCATCAAACTATCAAGTTTCTATCATCTTTTGGTGTATTGATCATAACTAGAGCTACACTCATCGGATTGAGACAAATTTTATGCTGTTTCGAAACTAAGACATAAACCTACAATTCATATGAAGGCCCCGAAATTCAGTTCATGCATTTTCATGGTCAAAAATCATGATTACAGAAGTAAAATAAAACTGTCAGATTGAAAACAGTATTTCTGGGCAGTTTTGTAAGAAAGACTATAACTCAATGTAGAAAAATTAAAATTGAGTACCGTCAGTGGTGTTTAAAACTAGACTCATAAAAATTTCAATGATATAAAATTTAAGTTTTGGTTCATCTCCTACAAGTGCCAGAAAGTTCGGAAAGTTGGCTGAAAGTGAAGACTATAAGTGGAAACAGGGTAATGGGTAGTCAGGGGTATTTTGGTCATTTTACAAGATACAGTACTCTGATTGCTTTGAAATTTTTCAGGTGAAAACTTAACTCAAATGTCTACAACTTTCATGTTTTGAACAAGAATTGTTTTGGGCATTTTCATAGACAAATATGCAGCTCAAGTTGACACAAAAATGGGGCAATTTATCAAATACTTGGTATGCAATAAGAATTCTTCCAAAAATCAGTAAAAAACTCAACTTTCAACCATGAAAAATTCAAGATTTTAACTCCAAATCAACATACACTCATAGTACAAAATTGTTTGAGTGAAATCAAACTAAGAAACATCAAAAAAATTCGAAACATAAAGTTGGAAATTCCAGTTTTCATTCAGCCAACTCATCATGATTTTCCTCAAGATTTTCTCCAAAAATCAACCATTAATTCAACACAATCTCTCACAAATCCATAAGGGTTTCATCAATCATTATCCCTTAAGTATCATTAAGCAATTTTAAACAAGATCTAACCACCAAATCAAGATTTATACTAATAGTTTAGCCACTAGAACATCTACAGCTATTTCTTCAAGTAACTTACTATATCCACCATAGATCAAACTCAAATCAAGTAGATCTATCATTTTCATGACTGGAAATTAGAAGATCAAGGTTGATTTCGAATCTTACCTCCAGATATAACATGATCTGACAAGATTTCCACCAAGAAGTTCTTCCTAGCTTTCCTCCTTTGAATTTCCTCAAGATTTGTTAGCGATCTTCTCGACTATTTGGTGATTTCTTCCAAAATCTTCAAGAACACAAGGATAGCAGCTCTTCCTCTCTCTCTCGGCCCCTTTCTCTCTCTATCTCTCTCTTGAATCTCTCTCTCTCTCTCTCTCTCTCTCTTTCTCTCGACTGGCAGGAAAAGGAAGAACAAAATGGAGGATTTTGATGACTTCCTCAAGGTCTTGCTTTCAAGAAGAAAGATGGGGCTCCTCTCTCTTCACCCTCTCTCTTGGTCAGCTGAAGTGAAGGAGAAGAAGAAGGAAAATGAAGTCTAAAGTCTTGTCTTTTGGGGTTATATATGAGTTGATCAACAACTACGCCATGTGTCAAATTTCTATTGGTCTGAAATCTAATGAAATCCCATCTTATCCATAACTTCATCTTTTTGCACTATAACTCTTTCTAGTTTCTTTAAAGTTACATTCCACACATCATTAATTATCTCTACATACTCTAGTTTTCATCTTAAAACTAAGCTTCACGTCACGTCTTAAAATTTAACACTTAATGCTGGCCGATAGACAACCGGGCAATTATTTCAAAGAAAACTTACTAATAAAATCATCGAGAGTAAAGAAAAATCAATTTTCCAAACTTTAAATCAACAATTAAGTTAATGCAAATAAGGTACACAAATTATTCATTGGGAAATCAATAAATGTAGATAATCCAAAATGAAAAATTGGAAAATAATTTTTCACAAATTTTCGGGTCCTCACAGTGTTAACATAGACCCCATTTAAAAGGAGCAAAATATTATTAATTCCTATTAAAACTAGTAATAAAAGGTCAAAGGGTCGAGACCAAACAAGTTAAAACTTTTAAATTCTTTAGTGACTTCTTTTACACAAATACAAAATGTGCCTAATAAAATTGAAAAAAAAAAGGTATGAATTTGCCACCTTTGTGCGGAATATGAGTAGCTTTTCAAACATATTCTAGATTACATTGAGTTGTGACACGATTTGTGTTGTACATTTATACGTCGCAAGTGCACAAATATGTTTGACATCTGTATACATATTTCTGGTGCTTATAAATCACAGGCAAGTTCGATAGTTCCACTTTCCTAGTCTTCCCCAATCAATTCCATACCAAATCAAGGCAAGTAGTACTAGTAATATACGTCCATTCGTGAATCATGCCCTTATACATGGGCCATATCTTATCCACAAGGTTGACTGTCTACCCTCCAGCATGTACACAGAATCGATTTGAATGATGCCACTAGAATATCTAATATAAATGCCGAACAGGAAATCCAAGTTGTGATAATTAAGTTCGATATCCTAGCAAATAATGCAGTCATAATTGTCTTCAACTGCCAACTAAATCATGTAGTCGACACATTTCCATGCATGGTTTTTTCCTTTCTTTTCTTTCTTCTCCCCCTCTCGATAATCATGTCACGTAAATCTCCTATAAATAGAGAAAAGAATGCTGCAGCTTCCTCATCCTTCTCATTGTTCGCAATACCAAATCTTGAGTTCATAAGCCAAGTTGTGTGAGGAAAACAAGAATGGGTCCCAAGGCAATTCTCTTCCTATGCCTTTCGTCTGTAGTTTTGATGATTGCTTCAGAGGTGACAGCCAGGGATTTGGCCGAAAATAGTAAGCTATCCATTCAGGATCTTATTCTTTCCTTCTTCAACAATTTTATACCTGCAAAATGTAGACGTTTTTTGCATAACATTAGTTTACTTTAGACAATTTTTTTCCTGCTAGAATGCGTGCATTAACTAATATTTCTGCATGATCCCATGACCATTTGCAGCCAATGCTGCAGAGAAGAGTACTAATGGCCTGGAAGAATCCAAGTACCCTGGTGGTGGATATGGAGGTTACCCTGGCGGTGGATATGGGGGGTACCCTGGCGGTGGATCTGGGGGTTACCCAGGTGGTGGCCGTGGTGGTTATGGTGGTGGTGGATATTGCCGCTATGGATGCTGTGGCCAAGGTTATTATGGAAGAGGCTGCAGGTGCTGCTCATATGCTGGTGAGGCCGTGGACGCTAAGCCAGAAACCAAACCTCAAAACTAATAGCCAGGCCTTACGGATCATGAAGCCTAAATGCATTTGGTGCAAATTAAGAGGCTAAAAGTACTGAAATTGTGTACTGTGTGATAAAAATAAGAACTTAATCTGTGGTATACATTCACCATTGGGTGACAAAAATGAAGAGCTTAATCAGTGGTATCCATTCACCATTGGGTGATAAAAATGAAATCTTATGTGTGTTTCAATTTTCAACATCTAGTACTTCTGCTTGGATTCACTCACATGCTTCATTGTCTAAATCATACCCAAATTGTTCAAGTATATTTTTGCTTAGAAATTCTTTAACAGTTTGAGGTTTCAACAAAGAGATTCCGAAAACCTACATTATCTTGAGTCTTGAATCCTTTCAGACGGGAATAAAATGACAAAAGAGGTAAAGTTCGGTTTATGACCATTTACGAGTAGATGTAGAGTTGTGGTGCAACAAACTTCCAGCAACGATCAAAGTTATGTCCTTTGAATTTATTTAATATATTGTACTATTAAAGTTTATGAAATTAGATAGTCATGTGACTGACATTGGAAAACGACAAACTATAATCAATTAGAGGACCCTTTCATTTATGCTGATCCAAAATATGGTTCTTGAAAACGTATTTTGCCACTCTAAACAAGCTCATGCACAAGTGTTATGTATCCTCGTGTCTCAAATTAAGTGTACTCTACTTCTTTTTTGTACAGTTGACAGTAGCTCAATTTTCAATCTCTTGTAGTCAAGTAGTCAGACAGATTTTTGAAGTTTTCGTGAAACTTGGTAAACAAAACAATATCTGCTTGAGCTTTTAGCATTATGGCTAGATTGATCAACTAGTCAGTTAGATTTTTACCATTCCTGCTATGGGCGTTTGAGAGAGTTAAGTAGTGAAACTAAGTAAACAAAATCTGCTGTAAGCTTTGCACATCATTTTCTGCATGGCTAGATTACATATCCGGTTTTCTGATTAATTCTTTTAAGCTTGTGTACTAAACTTGACAGAAAGATGTATGAGTAAGGGTTTCCTGGTTGTTTGTTAAATCCATCATTAGGCAATCATACAACCCAACTTGATAGAGGATTGAGTTCGTCAATTCTGGTATGAATAAGAAAAAATTGCATTAGATTTGTTAATTATATATACTAAAAAAGCAAAATCAAAACAGACAATTTTCAAAACAACCTCCTCCGGGGTACCCTCAGTAGCCTCCTCCGTGGTACTTTTGCTTCTTTTAGGCCATCCATGTCAATCGTAATGGCTGCATTGAGAATAACAAAGCCTGCACGTTTATCAATGTAATTGTATGTGACAGGTGCCGAACCTGTGCAATAATAAATATTAAAATCCTAATTACCATCACAATTAATTACAGAATAATTCTGAGTACTGGAGCAGGAACTCCGGATGTGCAATGGGTTACTGGCTTCACCCTGATTCCAAGGAGTATACTGTACTCGATATACCAGAATTATCTTTAAAAAAATATTAATTTGTAGTACTGGTGAGCATCGTTGTCTCCTCAGGGAACGGGTAGGAAAAATTATTTCTTTCTAGATCACAGGAAAATGGGGGGTTTGGATAGGATAGAACTAGAAATAAAATTGACGAGGTTTTACCATACACCAAATTTTAAATAAAACCTAAACAACCCCGTTTTCTGCAGGTATACAGATCGTTTATCGAGCATAGGGTAGATTAGGTGTGGATCCCACAGGGAAGAATGTCAAGTACCGGTGATTTTCGAACTCCTCTATTATTTAGACTGTCACAAGCATATAAATTAATCTAAACTATAAACATGGAATGAAATAAGTAAAATAACATCTAAAAGCTCCACAAGTTATGGAATTCCTTACTACTCTTGCAAATGAAGTTAACGGTTGAATTAATGTTATTACCTTGGCTGAGCATGGCGTAATTTCCTAATGCACGTGAAAAATACTTTCGTAGTGCATCATCTATACTCATAGCTAAACCATATCTACTAGCGTGGTTATGGAATTAACTACAAGCTTATTTCCTCTATGAAATTATATGAAATGAATCACTAAAGCCATAAAGGCGCCACCCTACACTTGTGAGTGACTTCCTAGGTTTAGAACTTCATGAACTAGTGTCTTTAACACTTTTAAATGATCACAATTAATGGCCGGTTAATCATGATTACAAAAGTCAAAGTACTAAATACTTGCTCAAAATAATAGCATCAAACAACCATGTAAACATCACAAACAAGATATAGAAAGTTCATCCATAACTCAAGACAATAACTTAGTTCAACATAATTACTATACTACTAACTATACTAAACTAAGGAACTAGTGAAGACTACATTTTTGGTAGTGATTCTAGCCTTCCTCAAGTTCTAATTCTAATGATTTCAATTGTCTACAAGAGGCCCTATTTATAGAAGAATTCATCCATAAGCATCCAAAATTTACTCATGTGAACACAAGAAAAATTTGGCTTTTAAATGTCAAGGAAAATGGCTTCATGAATCTTCCTTCTTTGAATTGCTTCAAAAGTGTCTTCATGCATTGAATCCATTGAATTTCAATCTCAAATGAGTTGTAAAGTTGAAGCAAATTGTGTTTTGAATTTACTATGAGTTGTTTCTTCAACTTCACAAGATTCTTCACGCAGCTTTCATTGAAATTCGTCTAAAAATTGAGCTGGAAGTGAGCTGGAAAAACTGGATTTCGGCTGCAACTTGCAGCAGTCACTTTCTGAGGATCGGCGAGGTGGATCCGTGATGCAGAGGATCGCGGATCTCATCGCGGATCTGCTCCCCTGTCCTCTGTGAGAGGGATTCGCGAGCTAATCATTTCTTCCACTTGTTGGTTCGCGTTTTGCCTCGCGACTCCACTTGAAATTTGCAAATTCCGAGCTTTTTGTCGTGAAATTGGTACGTTAATTGCTCCGACTTTTATCCCTTTGTTTCCTTGATATTCCAATTGCATTTTGCATTTTCCAATTTTGAATTTTATCCATTTTGGATAATTCAATTTTACAACTTTTCTTCCAAGTTTCTTTGCAATTATTTCCTCATTTTCCTCATTTGATAATTGAGCATTTAATCCTACAAAAACATGAAGTTTTCACTATATTAATCCATAAAAATGCATTTTCTTTATTTAAATCATAAAATGTAGAACTTCACTAGAAACCCTAGTTAAATAGCCATAAAAATAACTAAAACACACAAAAACTAAGTACTTAAACATACTAAAAGCATGTAAAATAAACACTTATCAAATTCCCCCACACTTGAAGCATTGCTTGTCCTCAAGCAATCAAGAATTACAAACCAATAACGATTTAAGTGTTTGTGCACTTTTAAATTCAATTTCTCAAAACAAGGTAGATAACCATTTTGCAATCATCCATTAAACCACAAATACTCATAATATTAAGTAAAAGAGAGTAATCATACCATAATTTCAAGTAGCTCAATTCAATTTCTCATTCCTCACCCAATTTCACACGCAAAGTGAATCATATAGTCAATAATGCTTCCTAAACCCATGATCACCTTTAAGAGAGGGATTTATTCATAATTCATATCAAACATATATTTAAATTGTGAAAATGTCTTTTGACGAGAAGATCGACATTTTTAGATGAAGATCCCCTGTTACTCAACATTTCACTTATTACTCTTTATTCAAGTACCGTTTGACGCGAAAGTCGACAGTTTTAGATGAAGACTCCCGGTTACTAAGCACATTGAAATAGAGCTTTCACTTTTCTTCTTTTGTTTTTTTTTCTTTTTCTTTTTTTTCTTCTTTTTTTTTCATAGAAACATAAATATATATTCCCTCAAAAGAATAATCATGAGAAAAGTACTATATTTATCGACCACATTTATCACTCTACTACGTAAAATCAAATAAAGAGAAGAAATCTCATACAACATCAGGCATAATTTTCTCCATTTTACAAGATATACTTTCCTTAAATTACATAAATTTTAATCACAAAATAGTCATCTCCAAGTTAATTGAGAATTTGAAATTTATTGGTACAGGATTTTGGAAAAATTTTGACAAATTTTCATCAAATCACAATCACATAATTCCTCCCCCCATACTTAAAATGCACATTGTCCTCAATGTGTAAGAAGGAATAGAAAGATAAGAAAGGAAAGAAAGAAATACTCCCCTTTTAATGAGATTAAACTGGTCCACTTTGCCATTTGCCAATCTTGATAAGGTCCATTTGATAACCTTTAATTCCTGAAAAATTGGACAAGAAAGTACAGGAAAAGGTTAAATTCCTCGATCCGTGAATCACAGTTCGCGTTTCAGTTTGCGGATTTGGTTGGATAGCTCTCAGAACCAGATCCGCGATGCATACGTCGCGTTTCACTTCACGGATGTACAGAAAACTCCTCTGATCTTGATCTGCGAGTCTCAGATCCGCGAGGCAGACCTCGTGTATCGACTCGCGGATCCTTCTAGAAATTTAGTTCTGCAGTTTTTTTGCAACTGTTTCATTGGTTTCTCATTTTCTACTATTTCCAGAACAAAAATCCTGCATGTTAATTATGCAATGCATCTTCTTTAACATATGTAACATGATCATAACAACATAATTAACCTCATTTCTCGAATCAAAAACAACTAAAACACAAATTGAGGTATGAAGATGTTTGCATTTTTACTATTCATTGTGCACCAAAAAGGTAGATCTTGCCATGCTTGATATTCCTACAAGACAAACAAAACAAACACACTTAAAAACATAAAACAAACATGCTGAAACATAAAATCACACCAAACTAACACAAACTTAAACAAAATTGGGTTGCCTCCCAACAAGCGCTCTTTTATAGTCATTAGTTTGACTATATTACTTTTTCATCAAGGAGATTTAGTTAATGCATAATCCACCAATTGAGGACGCGGTGGATCATTAAACGGTGACTCGATCAAGTGAGTCATCTCATCAAATAATAAGAAAAAAAGGAAATGGTTTACCAATTTCAAGTGAGTCATAGATATTACCTTGTTCCACCACTTGAAAACTTACCAAAGGAATGTCCATATGGCCTTCTTGGGTTATGATGACCTTGGAATCTATACATTTTCCACATTTCTCAAAAGGGGTTATAGAAACATCATTCATGCTTACCTCTTGAGATTCAAAATTCATTCCAAAGACATCATCATGTGAAATGGACATTTCATCATTAAAATGCAAATAAGATTCATCATTGTCATCAAAATACACTCCACTTTCACACACAACATTCTCACCATTGATGTTAGGGTCAATTGGCATTTCACTACATGAAATAACTTCACACAAATTATGCAATTGTTCTTGTATTCCTTCAAAGTGAAAAGCTAATTCATCTAATCTTTTCTCAACCCTATTAAAATTATTGGAAGTCGTATTAGCTAATTTTTCAATAGCTACTTCCCAACATGGCTTAGAATTATTAGCTAATCTTTCTTGTTCCAAGGATAAAGGTGGATTAGCTAACTTTTCTATAGCTATTTCCCAAGATGGCTTTGATTCAAGTGGAACACCATTAGGTTGGTAATCATAAAAACATGAAAAATCATCTTAAACACATTGATTATTCCAACCATAAGTATAAGAATTATCACAATTAGCACCATATTGATCAAAACAAGAATTGTAATGCTCAAATTCATCATAAGAATCCACATGTTGTGCTTGTCTACATGTATGTGTAGCATGATTACTTCCACAGAAGTCACAAACCACATGATTAGAATTAAAAGCATTAGCATTCCTTTTTTGTTCAAGCAAATTCGTAATGGTATCCATTTGCACATTTAATGTAACATAATCAATTTTAGCATTAATACTCCTTGTGCAATCTTCAAATGACATACCTTCGAACATCCTTTGATTACCTCCATAATTATAGTCTTGAAAATTGTAGGGGTCCATTGCCAAACTTCCTTCTCTTAAGCCTTGATCCACGTCCTTGCTATCCTTCCTTGAAACCTAAAAATGCTTTCAAATACACTAAAAGCAAGATTAGTGAAGAAGAATAGCTACTATATAAACACAAAAATAAAAAATGTCTAAAGTAATAAAGTTGTTCTTAGCATTGATATTGAACAAATTCGATCCCCGGCAACGGTGCCAAAAACTTGACGAGGTTTTACCATACACCAAATTTTAAATAAAACCTAAACAACCCCGTTTTCTACAAGTATACAGATCGTTTATCGAGGATAGGGTAGATTAGGTGTCGATCCCACAGGGAAGAATGTCAAGTACCGGTGATTTTCGAACTCCTCTATTATTTAGACTGTCACAGGCATATAAATTAATCTAAACTATAAACATGGAATGAAATAAGTAAAATAACAATTAAAAGCTCCTCAAGCTATGGAATTACTTACTACTCTTACAAATAAAGTTACCGGTTGAATTAATGTTATTACCTTGGCTGAGCATGGCGTAATTTCCTAATGCACGTGAAAAATACTTTCGTAGTGCATCATCTATACTCATAGCTAAACCATACCTACTAGCGTGGTTGTGGAATTAACTACAAGCTTATTTCCTCTATGAAATTATATGAAATGAATCACTAAAGCCACAAAGGCGCCACCCTACACTTGTGAGTGACTTCCTAGGTTTAGAACTTCATGAACTAGTGTCTTTAACACCTTTAAATGATCACAATTAACGGTCGGTTAATCATGATTAGAAAAGCCAAAGTACTAAATACTTGCTCAAAATAATAGCATCAAACAACCATGTAAACATCACAAACAAGATATAGAAAGTTCATCCATAACTCAAGACAATAACTTAGTTAAACATAATTACTATACTACTAACTATACTAAACTAAGGAACTAGTGAAGACTACATTTTTGGTAGTGATTCTAGCCTTCCTCAAGTTCTAATTCTAATGATTTCAATTGTCTACACGAGGCCCTATTTATAGAAGAATTCATCCATAAGCATCCAAAATTTACTCATGTGAACACAAGAAAAATTTGGCTTTTAAATGTCAAGGAAAATGGCTTCATGAATCTTCCTTCTTTGAATTGCTTCAAAAGTGTCTTCATGCATTGAATCCATTGAATTTCAATCTCAAATGAGTTATAAAGTTGAAGCAAATTGTGTTTTGAATTTACTATGAGTTGTTTCTTCAACTTCACAAGATTCTTCACGCAGCTTTCATTGAAATTCGTCTAAAAATTGAGCTGGAAGTGAGCTGGAAAAACTGGATTTCGGCTGCAACTTGCAGCAGTCACTTTCTGAGGATCGGCGAGGTGGATCCGTGATGCAGAGGATCGCGGATCTCATCGCGGATCTGCTCCCCTGTCCTCTGTGAGAGGGATTCGCGAGCTAATCATTTCTTCCACTTGTTGGTTCGCGTTTTGCCTCGCGACTCCACTTGAAATTTGCAAATTCCGAGCTTTTTGTCGTGAAATTGGTACGTTAATTGCTCCGACTTTTATCCCTTTGTTTTCTTGATATTCCAATTGCATTTTGCATTTTCCAAATTTGAATTTTATCCATTTTGGATAATTCAATTTTACAACTTTTCTTCCAAGCTTCTTTGCAATTATTTCCTCATTTTCCTCATTTGATAATTGAGCATTTAATCCTACAAAAACATGAAGTTTTCACTATATTAATCCATAAAAATGCATTTTCTTTATTTAAATCATAAAATATAGAACTTCACTAGAAACCCTAGTTAAATAGCCATAAAAATAACTAAAACACACAAAAACTAAGTACTTAAACATACTAAAAGCATATAAAATAAACACTTATAAAAAATAAACCAAAATTAGAAAATGAAAAATGAAAATACCAATCAAATAGATCACCAGAGAATAAATAGAGAATAATTAAATAGAAATAACAAGTAATAAAGTTCTACCCAAAGGAACAACTTCTCAGGTACAGTCCAATCAAATGATCATTGATGCAAAGATATTTCATTCATTTGTTTGTAGGTTAGTTATAGCTACCAACAAACTCTGACAGCTAGCTTTTCCTTACTTTTTTGACAGCCAAGGTACGACCGTTGACTGTTTCCCTAACCAGATAACAACCCTAGGTACGACCAAAGGAATTTAATTACCCAATTGCATTAAAAGCTAGAAAAATCCAACCCTAACCAATGAACACGCTAAGAGGGTTCATTTAATCTAGATCGTACGTTTCCCCAACATAAAATCAATTATGGTGGTCGCCACTAATCATTAACCAAATGAACAATTATGGATTCAATTTAGGTAATTTGACAGTAGGCTATTAGGTTAAATTAAATATCTGGCCGTTGACATTTAATTAACAAAATAACCATAAACAGTTAATTCAGGAAACGTATGAATAGCAACGAATTAAAAGAAATGATAAAGATTCAATTAGATCTCACAAATAGTATGGACTGCGCCTTCGAGTCACCCTTTGAGTAGATGAGAGATTTAGCCTCTCCTCATTGGGAATCGCAATCAAGAGATATTTTTGAGAATTGCAATTCTAACTAATTAATAGCAGAAAAGAAGGAACGAAAATAAGAAGATGAAACAAAGGAACAAAAATAATGCTTCAAAACCCAACGAATAGCCAAAAATTGGCAGCCAAGCAATCCAAGACCAATAACAAAATAAAGAGGGAAACCAATTACAAACTTTCCTAAATAAAAGGGGTCTTTGACCAATTTCTAGAAGTAAAATAAAATCTTCAATCCCAAAGATGACAAATATTAGGCATAGAATTTCTTCACGAAGTCTTCTTCACAGCCAAATATAGCGCGCCCGTGCCTTATCCTTGGAAGTCTTCTGGAATTTTCACTAAATTTACACTTTTAATCTCCAAACAATTTCAATGACCTAAAATCAATGCCAAAAATCAAACATGAGTAGAATCAAGCAATTAATACCATATTTCGGCCATAATTACGGGGAAATGTCTACAAATAATGTGTATAATTAAGAACTTAACAAATTACCCCACACCTAGACAATGCTTGCCCTCAAGCATTCTCTAATCCAGAACTCAAACTCAAGACGACAAACATAGAATAGCATAATAGATTGCCACAAATACTCCACAATTCCTTGACAATCTCATTAAAGTCAGGATGTTCAAGGCTTGACAATCCTCACATGGAAAATAGTATATGCACTCAGCACTCAAAATGTTTAAAAAGGGACATGTACACTCAAATCAACACCATAGAAAGACATTGCCATAAGATTGCTAATCTATCACATCTCCACCACTAAATATGAATTCATATGCAAGAATCAAAGGGTCTTTAACAAGGGTTGTAATAGGGCTTAGGGTAAAGGTTGGACAAAAAGGTAATTTAGGTTACATATATCAAAGAGAATACCTCATCGTCCTTTGCATGAATTGAAATATCACATTCATTCACATAGTTATCTCTATGAGGGCCTCAAAAAAATTTCAAATTTATTTTAAAATGTGCAAACTAATGTTATATTGTGTTTATTTATGGAAATATGAGTGAATATATGTTTTGAGTGATTATTTTCTAATTTAGAGAATTTTCTGAGAATTATTTGTCAGTGTGTGGTTTCGGCCTGTTTAAACGTTAATTTCTGTTGCGAAATGTGAATAATGATTTTCAGATGAACCTGAGCATATGTTGAGATATTACGGAGATATATTTAAGGTTGGACAGTGTTGAAAGGAGACAATACAGTAAAAGTTGGTGTGTCGCGTTTCGACGCGACAAAAAGTGGTCGTTGACCACTTTTCCTTAAAATAGGGGAAAGGTAACTTTTTGTCCCTTAAAAGTCTCTTTTCAAGCTTCTTGTTGGTTCACATTTTTAGCCACAACTTGGCTTTAAGAGAGAGAGGGAGGGCCGGTTATAGAGAGAGAAAAGAGAGAGACTTGGAAAGAGTTTCTTCTTCATCTTCTTTGTCTTTCATTCCTTGAAGTTTCAAGACATTCTTGAATGTGTTATTCATGTCTCTTCTTGCTTCTTGAAGCTTCAGTTTTCATTCATCCATGGAGAGCTAAGAGAGAGAGGGTCGAGAGCATGGAGAGAGAAAGGAGAGAGTTTCTAAGTTGTTTCTTCAACTTCTTCTTCTACCTTAAATTTCTTGAAGCTTCAAGACTTGATTGAAGGCTGTGATTTTGGTTCATTTTCTTCCTTTGGCTGCCGTAAGAGAGAGAGAGAGTGAGAGAGTGATCCAATTTGGAGAGAGAGGAAAGAAGAGGAAAGAAAGCTTGTGAGCTTGTGGTTGAAATCCATCATCAAATCAAGCAAATCTTGAGTTAAGGTCGGAGTTTTTTGGAGTTGCTAAGCTCAAGAAGTCATCTTTGGGAAGAGTCCATCAGATCTTTCTTGATATTGTCAGATCTGAATAGATCTTGAGGTATAATCCTTAAATCTCTTAGTTTTAACCTCATTAGCGGTAGATTTGTTAGATCTATGGGTTATTTTGCTAAGAATGTTTATGTATGAAGCATTGGAGTTGGGCTCTTAAATTTTCAACTTAGGTAGCGGACTCGAGGTGACTTTTAGGTAGCGGACTTGAGGACTTGATTGTAATTGTGTTTGATATATGTGAAATGAGTTCATCCTATGGTTAGAAATTAGATTTTGTAGTTGAAAATATTGAAGGAAAGTGATAAGTGATGGCCGAACCATACTTGGCAACTTTGAATTGTGATTTCGAAACTTTATGATATTTATTGATGAGATTTTGCTTAAGTATATATGTATTATATTCATTTATGAGTATATGTCTTAAAAGAGTTAAAATCCTGAACTTTTATGGTGAGAAATTGAGTATCACTAAGCTTTGAGAGAAAAATGCCATTTTGGACAAATTGGTGAATTTGAAATACTTTAGCTAATTTTCATGAATTGTGTGTATTGAAACCTAGTGAAAATCGTTTGAAAAATGAGTTAGTACTTTCATTAAAAAGTGGTTTATTTATTTGAAATTTTAATTTGAAAATGGAGTTGTTGTAAAGAACTTTGATAAGAGAAGTGAATGAGCTATTTGGGTTTAGTTTTGCTATTTGTAGGGCGAAACTTATTTCTCCTTTTACTTGATTATAGGAAGTGGGGGAGAGTTTGAACCAGATCCTAACTTGGATTGTCAGCTGTGATTAATTGGTGAGTGTTCCAACTCTCTTTTAAATGAAAATCTTGCCATGGTTTGCAAATGAATTATTTGTGAAATGAATTGCTAGTATTTACAAAGGAATGTTTTATTGAAGTGATTTACTATTATTTCTCAGTGAAATGCTTTACAAGTAAAATTATGAAAAGTTTGTGAGTTTCTATGTATGTTACTTGTCTTGATTCACAACTACTAAATGAGATGGTGATTTGTTTATGTGATTTTGTGACTGTGATTAGAGATGAGTTATATGTTGAATATGTGCTGTGACTTGAATTTTGATTTGTGTTGATAAGCGGAAGTATGTACCATACTCGAATAAGTGGTAGGTGTCTCTCATCCCGCCATATGTGTTATGCGGAAGTATCTATCACACTCTAAGGAGTGGTAGGTACCTCTCATCCCGCTTGAATCTTAACTTTGAATAAGTCGATTGGAGCGTTGTCTCGTCGACCCTATGTGATAAGCGGCAGTATGTACCACACTCCATGAGTGGTAGGTACCTCTCATCCCGCCTTAATCCTAACTGCGAATATGTCGATTGGAGCATTGCCTCGTCGACCATACGTATTGAGAGATAGTATGTACCACACTCGAGTGAGTGGGAGGTACCTCTCATTTCATCTCAGTATTTTAAGTATAATTGAATTTGAATGGAAGTATGTGTCACACCAAATCAGGGTGGTAGGCACCTCTCATCCCGTATCAGTGCTTTTGATTTGATTGAAGTGAATAGTTTGTTTAATTATTGTTCGAATGCTTAAATGAGTGAAATGAGTTTCTCTAAAGAATTTACTCTTGTTTCGAGTTAAATCAGACGTGATTTACTATCGTTCTACATGAAAGGCTTTGCTCATGGTTTAAGTTGAATGGTGAAACTTTTGGAAGAATACTATTTGACTCAAGTGTTAAGATTTTGACTAAATGTGTATTAGCTTAATTTTTGGAACCTCACTGAGCTTTTAAGCTCACCTCAAAAATGTTTTATTCCTCTCCACAGGGACTCGAGACAAGGAAGCACTTGAAGAGACTTACTAAAGGGACTAACTGGAGTAACTCTAGTTCTTCTGTGTATATTATTCCTGATGTCTTGGGCAATGGGTTTATTGTATTGAAGTATGGGAAGTAACATTTCATGATTGTAACATGATTTTGAAATACTTGGGTTATAAGTAATGGAGTTTAAATTGTAAGATGTATGGTTATGTTATTATTGGTAAGTACTTGGATGTTAATGTTGGAGTTTTACTATAATTATTTAAGGCTGGCACTTCAATTTGATTGAGGATTGTAGTGAGTCTCGGTGAGAGCCGAATAGGCTGTCCACCAACCCCTTTTGGTTCGCCTTAAGGGAAGGTGGGGTCGTCACAATCTCTTAAGTATAACAACAATTCCCAAGCATAGCAAGTGCATACATAACATAGGGATTGACCCCACTATCAAAACACAGCACCTATTTACAAGAGTGCTTCACACATTTTTTTCTTCTTTTTTGTTCTTTTTCTCTTTTTTTTTTCTTTTTGGGATTTTTTTTTTGTTTTCTTTTTTTCCTTTTTTTTTTTGCAACAAGACACTGATAACATACGAACATAAAAGCACTTGCTAGCTATAGATATAATCAGTTCCCTTCACTTGTGATATCATCATGCAAAAGAACATTAAGTTATTCCTTTGACATAGGGTTCAAACAAAGGGGTTTTAAACAAAGGGGTTGAAGGGTGATAAAAATGTGTTGTTAAACAAAGAAAGGGGTTTAAGGCCCAAACTTGGTCAACTACAGGGAAAAGATACTTAGGATAGGTCTTTAGAAAGCCAAAAAGGTTAAGCCTAATTGCCCTTATCATTTTCATGTATCAAATTTAACAATGTGGTCTCGACATGTATATCATAACAAGTTCTAGAATGATCTAACTTGATGTGATAATTACACTCATAAACGATAAAGAACAAAATTTGAATAATAAGATATTTAAGTTCAAAAATTCACAAATGGCTATATGTCATATCAAGAACATCCATCATTCAAATCAATTGCAAGTAAATAGAATATTCATGCAAATGCCATTACACTACTCCTATTTGCATCTCTACCACATAAGACCAACTAAACTCTAAAGAAATTCAAAAGAAAAACTCGAAAAATAGGAAAGAAACAAGCAACTAGAGTTGAAAAGGCATCAAAACAAAAAATGAAACTAAAATTTGAAAAAAAGACTAGGAAAAGTATCAACCAAGCCAAAGTATTCCTCCCCCCACACCTAAATCTTACATTGTCCCCAATGTAAGAGATAAAGAATAAGAAAAGGAAGCATAAGGAGACAGCGAAACTTCCTTGAATCACGGAGGAGGGTATCAATCAACTATGACTCGGGGGTGGCGTGGCAAGATCTCCTCCGATGGGTGGCAGAAGCAGCGGCAGCGGTTGGAAGAAAGTGAGGAAAACGAATGAAAGGGTGGAGAGAAGAGAAAAGAAAAGAAAAGAAAAGAACAGAACAAAAGAAAAAGGGGAGAAGGGTTACAGGTGATAATTGGTAAGGCGTGGGCATGCCTTAGGATCCTTAGTCTTCTGATCACTCATGAGTTTTTTTTTTTTTTTTGAACGAAGGCTTGGCAGAAGACTTTCTACATGAGGCCGCATATGACGGAGATCTTACGTCCAGCGTTGGAGTTTTTTTTTTTTTTTTTTTGTGTCTTGGTCAGAAGACTTGGTTCCTTAAGGCGTGGGCACGCCTTAATAGAGAAAGTTTTCTATCCAACGATGTTTTTTTTTTAAAGTCTTGTAAAGGCTCCATCTTAAAGTAGGCGTAACAGAACTCTTCTATCCAGAAATTTTTTAAACGAAGGCTTGGTCAGAAGCCTTTCCTCCTCAAGGCGTGGGCATGCCTTAACCTTGAAAGTCTTCTAATTATCGGACGATACACTCCAAATTAAGCAGATAGTTAGCACACACGCCCAAAGCCTACAAACACAAGTTTGTTAAAATAAAGGAGTGACTTAGCATGCGTACAAAAAAACATGAAAGAGGAAAAAAGGAAAAAAAAACACAAGATGACGAAAAATTAAAATTCTTAGGTTGCCTCCCAAGTAGCGCCTTTCTTTAATGTCTTTGTCTAGACATAAAGCCTTATTTGCTCAAGGAGGATAAAATCATTTAGCGCATTTCATTACTTTCTTCTCTACATAATCTTCATACCTTTCATAAGTAGAGTAATCTTTACGCACACGAGCTCTTTTCTTCCATTGACTAGTGGGTGGCGCTAAACAATCAAATAACAACTTCAAGTCTTCACTCACTCCTCCATCGCGACCAATTAACAATTTAGTAGTCATCATGACTCCTAAATTATTCCTGTCATGAAACTCAAATTCTTCTGGTATAATAAAGTCAATTTCATTAACACGAGATATAGAATGAGATTCAAGGACACATTGGCTAGAGGATAGAGAAGATAGGATACAGAAGATATCACCATAATTGGGAGTTGTTTGCTAGACTCTTCCACTGGAGAGATTTGAGGTTGAGATTCTTCATTTTCAACTTCCTCTTCAACTATATCTATGGCACTAACGTTCTTTAGGTTCACTTTCGGCTGAGATGGCAGCTTTTCATACACCTGAGACTCCAAACGGTTGACTGCTATTATCAATTGACTTATTTGAGTCTCCAGATTTTGCATGCCACACCTCGTCTCTTTCTGAAATTGAGTAGTGCTCTGCTGAAATTGAGCAGTACTTGTGGCCAAACTTTTGACAAGATCTTCCAAGAAATCCCTTCCATCAGAAGATGAGGGTCGAGATGTTGGCCTCACTGCATAGCTATAGTTGGGGTAGTCCCACCATCTTTGACTATACGTATTTGAATAAGGATCCAACATTGGTGGAGGTGGATTTTAGAATACTCCAACATCACAAAATTGGGCATTCATGTCATTTTGAAGTAGTGGACACATGTCAGTTAGATGATCCAACTGACATATTCCACAAGTGTTGACTTGTTGCTTCTGTCCATCACTCAACTTTTGCACAAGAGAGGCCAAATCATCTAAATGAGGATCACTAATAGAAGAACTCTCATTAACCCAATTAGGAACAAAGTCCAGTCTATCACCAAAATATTGAAAATTAGCAACCATCAACTAGTAAGAAAAATAGAAGAGAGATAAAGAAGAAAAAAAATCAAAAAGATGAACTCAAAAAGAAACAAATAATTCAGGCACCCGTTCCCCTGCAACAGCGCCAAAAATTGACAGGTGCCGAACCTGTGCAATAATAAATATTAAAATCCTAATTACCACCACAATTAATTACAGAATAATTCTAACTATTGGAGCAGGGACTCCGGATGTGCAATGGATTACTGGCTTCACCCTAATTTCAAGGAGTATACTGTACCCGATATACCAGAATTATCTTTAAGAAAATATTAATTTGTAGTAGTGGTGAGTAGGGTCGTCTCCTCAGGGAACGGGTAGGAAAAATTGTTTCTTTCTAGGTCATAGGAAAATTGGGGGTTTGGATGGGATAGAACTAGAAATAAAATAAACCAAAATTAGAAAATGAAAAATAAAAATACCAATTAAATAGATCACCAGAGAATAAGCAGAGAATAATTAAATAGAAATAACATGTAATAAAGTTCTACCCAAAGGAACAACTTCTCAGGCACAGTCCAATCAAATGATCATTGATGCAAAGATATTTCATTTATTTGTTACTAGATTAGTTATAGCTACCAGCAAACTCTGACATCCAACTTTTTCTTACTTTTTCGACAGCCAAGGTACGACCGTTGACTGTTTCCCTAACCAGATAACAACCCTAGGTACGACTATAGGAATTTAATTACCCAATTGCATTAAAAGCTAGAAAAACCAAACCCTAACTAATGAACACGCTAAGAGGGTTCATTTAAGTTAGATCTTACGTTTCCCCAACATAAAATCAATTATGGTGGTCACCACTAATCATTAACCAAATGAACAATTACGGATTCAATTTAGTTAATTTGACAGTAGGCTATTAGGTTAAATTAAATATCCGGCCGTTGACATTTAATTAACAAAATATCCATAAACAGTTAATTCAGGAAACGTATGAATAGCAACGAATTAAAAGAAATGATAAAGATTCGATTAGATCTCACAAATAGTATGGACTGCACCTTCGAGTCACCCTTTGAGTAGATGAGAGATTTAGCCGCTCCTCATCGAGAATCGCAACCAAGAGATATTTTTGAGAATTGCAATTCTAACTAATTAATAGAAGAAAAGAAGGAACGAAAATAAGAAGAAGAAACAAAGGAACAAAAATAATGCTTCAAAACCCAACGAATAGCCATAAATTGGCAGCCAAGCAATCCAAGACCAAATATGTCTGCCGTCCCGCCATACCAATCTAACGCCAAAAGCTATGCTAAATAAGATGATTAGTCTCCCTACCAAATTAGGATTCTAATGAGTTTGAGTCCTAATTGGAGTCTAACTTGCTATATAGCAATAACAAAATAAAGAGGGAAACCAATTACAAACTTTCCTAAATAAAAGGGGTCTTTGACCAATTTCTAGAAGTAAAATAAAATCTTCAATCCCAAAGATGACAAATATCAGGCGTAGAATTTCTTCACGAAGTCTTCTTCACAGCCAAATACAGCGCGCCCGCGCCTTATCCTTGGAAGTCTTCTGGAATTTTCACCAAATTTGCACTTTTAACCTCCAAACAATTCCAATGACCTAAAATCAATGCCAAAAACCAAACATGAGTAGAATCAAGCAATTAATACCGTATTTAGGCCATAATTACGGGGAAATGTCTACAAATAATGTGTATAATTAAGGACTTAACAGTATGGATAGTGGTTTATTTGAGAAATTTTTTAAAAGAATACTATAGCACTTGTTTGATGTGATGTATATGAGATAAAAAGATGGTTAGAAAATGCGTTGATGATGCAATCAAATAATTTTTTGCAAATAAAATTCATTTGGAGTCATACATTTTGGAATTTTCATAGTTGGACTAATTTATACACATGCTTTTAATTTAATGAATACAAAAACAATAATTTTACACTCGATTAGAAGGTTTTTCCCCACTTTTAGACTATGTGCCAAGCAAACCTAAAATTATCTTTAAAATGGTTCAACACAACCAACCAGTAGGTAGGTTTATCGTAGCCAACCATAGATGACCAGCCACCATGCCCGAGTCCCACGTCAGGAAAGCCATGAGCGCTTGGATACGTTGTACAACTTAGTTGAGGTGTACTCATATTTTAATGACCTCAGATTTGTTTCTTGATTCTCCAATGCTTTACATGTATAGCTGAAATAAGTAAATAATTTGAAATGCGATGTATTTTGTGGTCCTATAAGAAAAGCAGAAATTATTAGAGAATAAATGTCTTGCAATTGTCAACAGACGTGAAAATCTTGGCCAATTCCCTTGCTGCCTACCTCTGAGTTAATCATTAGAACTGTAGCCAAGAAGATGCAAAAGAAAAGAAGCGTCTTGCAGCCCATTTTTGCTAT
This sequence comes from Gardenia jasminoides, assembly GCA_013103745.1. Taxonomy (NCBI): domain Eukaryota; kingdom Viridiplantae; phylum Streptophyta; class Magnoliopsida; order Gentianales; family Rubiaceae; genus Gardenia; species Gardenia jasminoides. The sequence continues at coordinate 73,163,409 of CM023103.1, forward strand.
TACGTATTTTATGTATTGAAACGAAGGATGAAAAAGCTGGTGCAGATTGATCTTTTTTTATACGTAAATCTATGCCAAATTGCCGTCAAAAGGTCCTGGCATCGGCCAATGATGTAGTTGGGCGTTCGGGGGATGATTGCTGTAAGCAATACAAAGTCCTTATTACTATAAATTGCACCCCCTCTAGAGAAATTAGAGGAATAGACATATACCAGGGACACTTAATCTGGTCTCCTTTGTATTTCTTCGGATATATACAATTTGAGCATCATGAAGAGAATAATTCATGTCCTATGTTCATGAATATTTCCAGTATTATTGTCGACCAACTTGGACTTTGGAGTGGCTTAATCATATCCATTCCAAGTTGCATAAAATGTCAAGCATCTTTACGTTAAAGAGAACATGTAACAAATGAAGAACAAGTAAAACTGTGCAATGCACGAATACTTCTGGAGCATTTTCACTACAGAGACAATAGTATTGTCTATGCAATATGTTAGAGATTAACAGATTATACTTCACAGAATGGAGAGATACCATTTGTATCCCGTGTGCAATGGACAATGTGGACCTTTTATTCTTTGGGGACAACGAAACTATGCGCCAAGTTTTGGCTTCTTGCAGGAGAACCCTTTAACAAAGCATACTACAGATCTTGTAGTGGAGTGGAAAGTGTTGCAAAAGTGTTTTTAGCTCATAAGCTTTATGTTTTATTTATTTATAAAAAGTAAAGCTCTTTAGAATGATGATAGAATAGTTTCCTACAAGCGGTGCCCACATGTACACCTATATATGCATCAGGTTCGCAGCAGACATTCCCTTGCCACGTCAGGGTGCATTTGATAAAACTGAAGTCTGAAAACTGAAATTTGAAATCTGAAATCTGAAGTCTGAATTCATTGAGTGATTGAATTGTTAAATACTAGATCTAATACATTTAAATGTATATCACATTCAATGATAAGTGATTAGCTTATCACTTATTTTTGGGAGAAAGTTTTGTCTAAAAGATTCTGTGCCACTTAATTAATTCAGATGTTCTATTTTCGGTTATCGAACGATCTGAATGTATTAAAATCTAAATCCATTAAATTTAAATTAAATGTTGAATTAAGTTATCAAACGGGGCCTAACTCAATGTTCAGTCTCTCATAGTCAACGAGTCAATCAGACCGTTGACATATTTGGAAGACTTACATCGTGAAACTAAGTAAACAAAATCTGCTCTATCATTAACTTTCACACAGTTCCTGCATGGCTAGCTAGATTAACAATTTGGTTTTATCATTTCTTTCAGCTTATACATAATATGACAGGGCATGAGCAATAACCCATCTGGAAAGAAGAATGAGTTCATCAAAATATGTTGTCACAAATAGTGGTATAGATTGGTTAATTGAGTATCCAAATGAACAATAAGAAGCAATTAGATAAACCAGCCAAAGGTATCCGTGATTTCGATGTCTCTTTGAAATACTAATATTACTCAATGTTCTTTCTGTTGAAAATTGCTGAACTGATTTCAAATTGCATGAGAATGTACTGTTATTACATAAAAAGTGCCTAAAAAAAGTCACACATGATTACACATCCACATAAGTTGCTATATTGAACTAGCAAAGCAAATATAGTGCACACATATTACATCACTCATCAAGCTCTTATTTGCACTTCACACTATTAAATACTGCTATATATCACCAATGAGCTTGTTTAAGCATTCACGAGCTTGCTAGAAGCTGGCTTTATTAGTTCTAAGGTTCAGCATCCACAGCCTGACCAGGATAGTAGCAGCACCTGCAACCCCCACCAAAATAGCTTCGGCCGCAACAACCAAAGCGGCAATATCCACCGAAACCACCACGGCCACCACCAGGATACCCTCCAAATCCACCCCCAGGATATCCACCAGACCCCCCTCCTGGATAGCCCCCAAATCCACCACCTGGGTACCCTCCTCCTGGATACCCTCCAAACCCTCCTCCAGGATATCCTCCTCCGGGGAACCCACCAAAGCCGCCTGGGTACTTGGCTTCTTTCAAGCCATTTGTTTCATCAGTCTTGGCTGCAATGAGCATAAAATAGGCCATGCTCGTTAATTAAATCAGTCTCACCATTTCAAATAGGAAATTTTGGACAGATTTGTGTGCATGCTTTCGGTTAACGCATACGATATCATTTAAGTATCATAATCATCCGAAATTCTGTCTTCTAATGTATGCGTCAAAATTAGTGTCTTTACAAATTTCCATAAAATGATTAATTGCTACCAACTGATAGATAATTTCATAGTGAATCATAGTTCTTGAGAATTAATCTTTAATACACTAGTAGTGTTAAGGATTTTTATAGCACTATGCTTGGATGTATGCCATATATTCAAAACTAAACTTCAAATTTGACTAGAAGTTGCATGCAGTATATACACATATTTAAAAAAAAAAAAAAAAGAACTACACAATCGGGGGAAGAAAAATTAATCAAGTTGACAATAAGAAATATAACACAGACGTGAAAAAGAAAAAAAACTTATAATAACCAGTACTACACCCCAGGTCCCACTTCATGAAAGGCTTGATACTCAAACGCACAGGTTATCTAAGGTGTATTTTAACTTTAAAAAGCACCTCAGCAATATATATGTTTCTTAGTATTTCGACCCTTCACATGTGCAACCAAAATATACATAACTTCAAATGTTAAAATCTGCAGTCCAAAGTTTTAAATTAACATATGCTATACAAAAGACTAGACAGGTAAGAAAAGGTGGAGAATAAATTCTTACAATTGTCAACTGAATTGGAAGTCTCGGCCAATTCCCTAGCAGCCACCTGCGTGGTAATCATTAGAACTATAGCCAAGGAAATGCAAAAGAGAAAAAATTTCTTGGAACTCATTTTTGCTCAAGGTATTTATGTAATTATAATTTATTTTAGGGAGGATGAGAAAGCTTGTGTAGATTGACCTCTATTTATAGGAAAATCTATGCCACTTGCCGTTAAATGGGGTTATGGCATCGGCCCAGGATTTAGTTGGGCGTTAAAGAGAAGATTATTGTGATTATTACAAAGTCTATAATATCATAAATTGCAGTCCTTTAAGGCAACTAGAATAAATAGACATATATGCCAAGAGCATTTACTCTATTCTCTTCTATGTCTTAAGAGATGGAATTTGACCATTGTGGAGAGGATATCGTAGATGTCCTATATTCCAGAATATTTTCAAATATTATTTTCAATTAATTTGGAATTTGGAGTGACTTTGATTACATTTATTGCGAGTCGAATAATATGTCAAACACACTACTAAAAAAGAAAATTTTCTTTTTTGTGTGTATGTGTAAATGAGTGATTTTAAACTTGGGATCTTTTACATACACTCTCTCCCTCACACCACTTGACCCATTCCCCATAAAAAAGAAAAATTTCACATAAAGGAAAAGGTCAAACTCTACTATTTGTGAACGGTTTCGGAAAATTGACATTTGCATTACAAAAGAAATGTCTTAAACTATGTTAAAAACCTAGTTTTTATGATGGACAAGTACCATATAGTACTGCAAACTATGTACTTTAGATTTCTCGTGGCATAAATTATTATTGCATTTATATCGTGTCTTTTTGAGCCAATAGATAGTTCAATGCTAATTCTTGGTTTGTTATACACTTATACTCCCTCCCTTTTTTTTTAACTGACGTTTAAGAAATTTGCTCTAGCGTATTTTTATCTATCGTTTTATAAGCCCAATACAGTATTAATTATTTTTTCACAATTTTACCATTTTATCTTTCATTTTCAGTGCAGGGTTCTTAATTACTTCTAGTGGTCATTGATTGAAAGAAAACATATCGTTAGTACAACTGGATGAGTTAGTTTTCATTGCTTTTGGCCTAGCAAAATAGCACCATTCAGTATTCTAGTGAGAGAAAATATGGATGAGTTGGACAATTAATGAGGGTACAAAAGGAAAGTAGTGTACAGATTTAAGCAATGAAAAAATTTTCTTAATTAGTATGCAAAACCATAAACATCAGCTAAAAAAAAAGAGAGGGAGTACTATTTAATTCGTCCCTTGAATTTGAATTACAAGTTCCGATAATACTTCTATGCATACTCCAATTGCCGATCCAAGAAGAAGCATCTCTTATAAAAGAGTGGAAGGGTAAAACCTATTAATACACAAGACATAATCTATATATAAGTAGACACAAATTTATATAATTCTCCCAGCAAGCAATCAAAAAAGTACATTAGAACACTAAATATGAAATGGTATATAGGTAGCTGGAGGAAGTAAAATCTTCTGGACTTCTAACACTTATATCTTAGCTCGTAAATTGCCTTCAACACCCGTGGGTAGAGATGCTAAAATGTCGACAGCATTGACCAAAGTTGCGTATTCATGAAACCCTATCGTTTATAGGTGGTATTCACAGTAAAGTCGAGAGCTGACTTTCTCTAGTGATGGAGAGCTTTGAGCTAAAACTCACTGCACAGAGCAACCAAGGGAGGCATACTAGAAGTTGCCTGCACAAAGGAGGGAACTAGGGGGTTGTTTCACTAGATTCCATCCAAATCCAAAAGAGCATTTTGCATATAAGAATTTTAAAGTTTTTATTTAATTACAAAGCAAAGATAGTAATTAATGATATTATAATTATTTATCAACAAAGGGAACAGAAGATAAAAGGAAATACAGCCTTGTTAGAATTTTATTTGTACTCCATCAATTTACGAAAATTAGGAATATGATCCTATGAAACTATATAAGTAATAGGAATACATTAACCCTTATTTCATTTGTCCTTGAAATGGCCATTTGTCAAAGATGGCTTCTGAGTGTCACGTTTGCAGTGCAGTGCGCATTAGAAGTATGAGACAAACTTGTCCAGTTCAGCACTGAATATAAATCCTTCTCTATTTCAGTCAATGCCAAATTTGTCCATATTGGCACTAACATTTTGCTCGGAAGTGTGTGTATATTATTTGTAGTTTGATAATAACCAAGAGAACGAAATTGAAAAACCTACAATGTGCAATTTGTAAGCCAAGTTGCAATTCAGTTTGATGTGTCCAATGCGATTGCGACAAACAAATTCCATCTATTGTTCCAAGTTGCCATTCTGCTAGAAGTCAAACTTACTGCTTCAGCACATAAAACGACGCGTGACTTGATCATCTCATTCATTAAATCATCGACAAAGATTTCACGGCATTGAATGCTGCAGAAAAGAAACATTTTATTTCAAGAAATGTACCAGCAATTATGAACGTATTATGACCAATTGGCTGGATGGTGGTTTCTCGTGGGTCCCACTTACTTTCGAGGCGTTACTTTCAGAGTGTTTTCTAATCTAACTGTGTGCGTGTGTTTCTATCGTTTCGACAGAAAATTATGAACGTATTATGGATTTGTCAAAAGAGAGACATTTACCAGGAACTATGCACCTTTAAATGTATGCTTCTGCACATTTTTTTTTTTTTTTTGGGCGCTGCCATAATGTGCTAAGATGATTTTTCTTCCATTTGATACCTCAGGACAAGTTAATTAGGCCCACCCCGGCAAGTGGATACATTATTATATTCTGCATTGCATGCATGGAAATTCAATGAGTAATCTACTTGGATTGCATTGGCCGCCAGCCTCGTGGGGCATGTCAACGAGGAACAAGGGGTCGGAGGCTTCGACCCAAATTGCAGGTCAAAGCTTTCAGTACTATCGTACAAAGAATTGAATCGGTTGGTAAGTATTAATTGAAGAAAATTACTTTCAACAACATAGTGACCTAGTCCATTAAGGGTTTAATTAGCATGTGTCAGATAATACTTATTTTACTTTTTACAGTACCTAATCAATTTTTTTCCCTCGCAAAATGATATATCCAGGCATCTATTGTACATTTACAGCAAATTTTTTCTTTCTTTTAAAACGACGGTTTCATGTTCTTTTAAAAAAAATGACAGTTTTATGTTCTTTGATTGTGTGGCTTGTGTAATGAACATGATGAGAGTATTGATAATATATTCATTGACTGTAAAATTTCTTAACGGATTTGCCAGAAGATGCAAAATATGTGCCTTATTTTCAAGGGCAAGTATGATTTGGAAGGAGAGTTGTCGTGGGCGGCTCATCATTGGGTTGGGAAGTCTTTTGCTCATCAATTTAAGAACCTTGTCTTTTTCTGTCATAGTGTATCACATTTGGAAAGCTCGCAATTCTATTATCTTCAAATCTCAACCAGCTACTGCTGTTAATATTGTGGGTGCTATTGTTGATGAGGTCCAACATACTGTGCTGGGTTGGGAAAAAATTCCAAAAAATTATGAAACTTGGAATTTATCGTTGAAAGGGGTTTGTATTTCAGCTGCTTTCAGGAGCTTGAACATTGTAACGAGACGAGAATTGTATTATGTATTTGAGTCTTTCTCTTGTAAAAATTTCCATTCTTGATCTCAATAAATTGCAAAGTTTTACTTAAAAAAAAAAAAGAACAGTTTCTGTTCTTCACTAGTTAACGCTGCCCTCATTTTGAAAAGGTTGACTTTGTTATTTTTGGAGAATTTTGCCTTTTTTCTTTTTCTTTTTTTTTTCCCTATGTTATTATCACTAGCCACTTTCTACTAATACTATAATTTCAAAATTGAATAGTAATCCGCATTTACATATTGGCACTTTGAAGTTCTCATCTTTGTAATCCTTTATGCTTCTGTCGCCACCAAAAATCGTGCATGTTCAGCTCAATAGTCAAGACTATAATTTTTGCTTAAGTAAAACAATTGCACTCCAATACCAATGACTAAGAAAAATAACCCCATCACACATCTTGAATTAATGGATGGGGACATCTGTGATTTATACCCAAAAAAATTAATGGCCTGGAGATAATGATGGCAAAACATAAAGATACCTAAGATTTAGTCTGTACAATTCAACAATGAAACGCTTCTTCCAAGAACTACGACATTTTAACCCATTCATCGGTTGAGTAAATTATGTTCTTTGAGACTATTTAGTGTGTTAAATTTTAGAGTTTACGAAATTAAATAGTCTTCCACGTAATTTATAGTATTGGAAGAAACGGCAATCAATTAAAGGATTCAATTATATAAAATCATCCCGAAATTTGATTTGCAATCCTAATGTTATCATAAATTGCAGCTTCCAACTGTTACCATTCAATTTTGCTCCCAGGACATCTCTGGAGTTCTATCACTGATTTCACAGTAAGAGTAGAACTAGCAGTCTCTAATCAGGATTGCCACGAATACGAGTAAGGGTTTTTTGTCATCCATGATTAATCAAAAATATAATCGAACAGGAAGGATTGAATTTGTCAAATTTATTATCTTAAACCTTTTTGTGTTAAATTAAAAAAGAAGTATACTCCCCAGATTTACAGATAAAGTAATCAAAACAAGCCTCAATTTTGTCTGATTTAAAATAGTAACCTTATACCCTTTTTTCAGTGAAGCATTACTAAACTGAATATATATCCCATGAAATATTTTGCCATCAAATAAAAACGTGCTCAAAAACGAGACACAAATACATTCATATACTTGAAATATTGAAGTAGCCAGCAAATACATGGAATGCATATTACATGATCACTAATCAAGCTCTTATTTGTATTTCCTGCTACGAAGTACTATTATATATCACACTGAGCCTGTTTAAGCATCTGTGACCTTGCAAGAAGCTGCCTTTATTAGTTCCCTGGCTCAGCATCCACAGCCTGACCAGGATATGAGCAACACCTACACCCCCTACCATAAAAACTTCTGCCACAACAACCAAAGCGGCAATATCCACCATAACCACCACGGCCACCACCAGGATACCCGCCATATCCACCCCCAGGATATCCCCCATAACCTCCTCCTGGATATCCCCCATATCCACCACCTCCAGGGTAGCCTCCATAGCCTCCTCCAGGGTACTTGGCTTCTTTGAAGCCATTAGTCTCAACCGTCTTCGCTGCATAGGGGATAATAAATTATGAACATTATTAGTCTAAACTAGAAAAGACCTTGTCAAATAAACACAATTAGGGTCAGAGAGTAAATGTCTTACAATTCTCATCTGATGTGGAAGTCTCGGCTAATTCCCTGGCAGCCACCTCTGAGGTTATCATTAGAACTATAGCCAAGGAAACGCAAAGGAAAAGAAGTGTCTTGGAACCCATTTTTGTTCAAGGTACTTTACGTATTGAAAAATAACTTTGGGAAGGGATGAGAAAGCTGGTGTACATTGCCCACTATTTATAGGTTAATCTATGCCAACTTGCCGGCAAAAGCATCTTGGCATCGACCCACGATCTAGTTGGTTAAAGACATCATTGCTGCAACTTGCTCCAAGTCCGTATTCATCATAAATTGCAATGCCTTTAGGGAATGTACAGAAATAGAGCTGTGCAAAAATTACTTGACCTAGTCAATTGTACCTCTTAATTAGGGTTACAATTTGACCATTGATTTGGACTTTGGAGTGACATTGGCATTTTCATTCCAGGTTGACTAACATGTCAAATATTGTTGTAATGAAGAAGATTGACAAGTGAAGAACGTCATAAATTTTACGATGCATGAATAGTTGCAAGAAAATTCTTAATCGGCAGTCCAGTTCTGAAGCATTTGAATTACAAAAATAATAATATCTTCTATAACATATTTAGAGATCTATACTTTATAGAATGGACAAATACTACTTTATATCCCAAATGTAACAGATAATCTGGACTTCGTATTTCTTTTGGGATAATGGAACTATACTATAAGTTTTGGCTTCTAGGAGGAAGATTCCCCTAGCAAAGTCTACTTGATCTTTTAATGGGGTAGGAATTATCTCGTAAGTGTTTTGAGCTCTTGAGCTGTTGGTTGATATTCATCTAATGAAAGCTCCCAGTTCTCGTTGCTCCTCCGCATTTTCTTCCAGCATGCAACAGTTGCTTCGTCATCAGTAAATAATATTCTTCACAATTGCCACAACAGCCGTATATTCTCTTGTAAAGATTAAATTATTTCTCGCCTTCTAAATAGTTCACACAGGTGCTGCCACTGCAAGTCTACTAAGGGTTGTGACGCCGGCCCAAGATGTAGTTGGGCGTTGTGGAGATGATTGCTTTAATTGATACAAACTGCATATTATAACAAATTGTGCAGTCCCTTTAGGCAACTTGAAGAAATAGAGATATGCCAAAAGCACTGAATCTAGTCACTCTAGTGCCTCTTAAGGGATAGAATTTGAGCATTATGAAAAGGATAATGTTCATGTCCTATCAATATTCACGAATTTATCCAAGTGTTACAGTCAATTCATTTGAACTTTGGAGTGACAATTATTTTATTTATTCATTCCAAGTTGATTTAATATGTCAAAAACCTTTACAATTATGACAAGAACAAATGAAGAACGCGTCAAACTTTGCAGTGCGCGAATAGTTGCAAGAAAAAATCGTAGGAGGCAGTATGGTTTTGAAGAATATGCATCACTAAAACAATAATATCATTTCTAATATATGTTAAAGATCTATACTTTATACAATGGAGAGATACCGTTAGTATCCTAGATGTAATGGATAATGTTGACATTAAATTTCTTTTGGGTTAATGGAACTATGCGATAAGATTCGGCTGCTTGGAGGAAGCTTCCCTTAACAAAATATGCTAAGGATCTTGTAGTTAAGTGGGTGTATCTCAAAAGTGTTTTGAGCTCTCGAGCTGTTAGCTAATATTTATTTATACAAAGTCGCGTTTAGAATGGTGATAGCATGGTTTCCTGGAGTGTAATGAGTTTGATTGCTTCTCATTCAGCATTCTTTGTTATTAAAGTTTCTGAAATCAGATTGTCGTATAGATGATCATGAAAAACAATATAATATAATCAATTTAATTAAAAACACTACTATTGGCCAAGGCGGTTTTAGATTAGTGACTAATGTTGTGGTCTCAAGACTTATAGGTCTTGTGTTCTAATCTCTCTTCTGCTCCCCAATTTTCTAAGTCTCAGCCAATTCCCTAGCAGCCACCTCTCAGGTGATCATTAGAACCATAGCCAAGGAAATGCAAAAGAAAAGACGTGTCTTGGAACCCACTTTTACTAGAGGTTAGGGGTGGTAATTGGGTCGGGTTCGGTTGGCGGGTCGAGTTGAGAGAATGGCATAACACAAAACCCACTGACCCGAACCCGACCGCCAACCTGTCAACCCGAAACTACCCAACCCGAACACGACCTGATACGGGTTGGCGGGTCGACCCGAAATGAACCGAAATGACCCGAATTTTTTGACCTTTAATAGGTCAATCGGATCAAACAGGTCAACCAATTAATGACCCGACCCGACCTGTTTTTTTCGGGTCAGTCGGGTTCAACCCAATTCTGACCCGAACCCGCCAAGCCTTGACCCAAACCCATTATTTTCGTATTAGATTTGTGTCGGGTTTGTAGATCGTGTCGGAAATTGCCACCCCCACTAGAGGTATTGTATGTGTTGAAAGCTGACTTTGGGAAGGATGAGAAAGCTGGTGTACACTGATCACTTTCGAAAGGTAAATCTAAGCCAAGTTGCCGTCAAAAGATTCGGGGTGGCGGCGGCTACGGCCCAAGATGTGGTTGGGAATTGAAGAGATGATTGTTGTAATTGGTATGGGGTCCATAGTATCATAAATCGCGGTCCCTTATTACGTAAAGAAATCGAGATATACCAAAGGCATTATTGCCAATTGATGGGTGACATGGATCATATTCATTCCAAGTTGTATAACATGTCAAAGCATTGCGATGAAGAAAAATAATGAATGAAGAACGTGTCAAACTTTGCAAGAAAAATCTTAGTAGGCAGTGTAGTTCTGAGCATTTGCAATTGGAAAGCAAAGGAGAGATGCATTTGCATCCATAATATGGACTCTAAGATTATTTTGGGATAATGAAACTATGCTCTAAGTTTTGGCTTCTTGGAGGAAGATTTCTTTAACCGAATCAACTAATGAACTCATAGGTGTTTTCAGCTATCTAGCCGTTAGTCTATGATCATTTGTACAAAGTGGAGTTGTTTCACTACAAGAAATAAGGTTTTGAGTGACAACAAGAGTTGTCATTAAAGGACCAAAAGTTGTCACTATTTATTTTGAGTCACAAGAAAAAGTTGTCACCATCTTGTCACAATAGGTCTGTCACTAATTCTCTTGGTGACAACTTTTTGGGCCTTTGTCACTTGTAATGTGACAAGAATCAAAATTGTCACAAATTCAACCCATTCAATGACAACTTAAATTGTCATAAAATAGACATTTTATTGTCATTAAACAACAAAAAGTTGTCACACAAGACATTTATAGTGACAACTTTTAAGTGCAAAAATAGTGATAACAACTCATTTATCACTTAAATAAAAACTTATCTAATAACATTCAAACCATTCTTGACCCACTTAAAACGTCACTTTTATCCAATATTTCAACATGAAATCGCCAAAAAGCAATACAACTAGTCCAATATTACAATCCAATTTCAAGTACATTATCTACTATAAGAATACTTGCACCAATTCATTACAAGAAGAATGTTTCATAACAACTATTGGTATAAAGTCTAAAAAATGCTGTGAAAGAGGCATTTCAGCATTTTGTTTAGGAAGTGACTTCAACAACTAAAAATTCTAGTTGACTGCTCAAATACTAGCAGCTAAGTATTAAAAATGCAAGCAAATTGTCGAGTTGTAAAATCCATGGAACCAAAAATATCTTCTGCAGGTCTCTTTACAGCAAGCTTTAACAAGGATTTGATCTCATGTTCAATGCATAATCTGAAACATAAGCGCCTGGGCATGAAAGTAAGAAACATGGTCATGAATAAATTGGAGAAATAAGAAACATAAGCACCTGATCATCAGTGAAAAAGGGAAAATGAGCAACTAAACATGACTGGTTTTACAAAGTTTGAAATGCCATATCCATATTAGTGTATGAACGACCACTCATAAGATCACTTTCTATTTTACCCTCTCCTTCCCCCAATTTACTACACTATAATTTAGGATAAGTCTTGCATAATATTGTCTCAACAACCCAATCAAACAGAAGTAGCCCAAAAGAAAAGGAATCACATACCAGATTTGACTGTTGACATCCAAAAGGGATTTGGTACATGCATGGACCTAACCATATCTTTAAACATTTTCTGCATTGTCTCATTAATCGATCTTTGAGAAGTTTGAAGAAATTCCCTTAACTCATGTATCTCTGATTTTTGTGCCTGAACTTGTTCAATCAATTCTTGAGCTATTTTTTGTGTTTCTTCAGCTCTTTGTTCAGCATTTGATGCCCTCTTCCTAGCTTCTTCCAACTCTTCTTGATACCGTCTTTGCTTCAACGATGAGTTTGGCTTTGGACCTGCTTCCCTACCACGTATATATCCAGACTTAGGCAGCAGCATAAATGAGCAAATTTCTTCTTGAATAAAAAGATCTGATCCATCTTCACTTTTCGATTGACGTCGTTTCATCTCCTCCTGGTTATGCATAAAAATTTCACCTCATTTGTATTTTTAAGAGATTAAGACAGCAAAAAAGAACTTTCAGCAAGTTTCTTACATAGTTCTTCATAGCTAGTTCAGATGTCCATTGACCCTTTACTACACTATAATGGGTCATTTTATACAGCTCAATTGGGCCAAGCTCTTCCCCAGTTTCATCTTTCTGCATAAATCAGTTTTTAAATGTCATTGTTGGTTATTAAAAAGCATTGTCACTGCTAGTTATTACAAGTGTTCTGAAAACCAAAAATTTTTACCTTTTCGATAGCAATTCTGCAAAAGATTTTGTGCCAGCTGAATGTCCAACAATTTGCTGTGCTCTGTTTTTCTTGTTCCGAGCACTCATCACCTACATTAGTGTTTTATAAAGTATTAAGTTTGTACTAAAAAGGAATAAAAAACTTAGACACTAATGCAAGTAGTTAATCACTTGAAACTTCTCTGAAGAAAAATAAGTGCTGAGATAATGCCAATCTTCTGGATCTAGATCCTTGGGTGTGATTCCCTTCTCAAACATTTTGTGAAGCCTATAGCAGTGATTACGGTATTGTGAATTGAACTGCCAGAGTATAGCTTTTTTAACGTAAGACTAATTCTCAAATTGATTCCTACAAAATAATTTTGAGAAGATAACATGTCACTAAACTCTTAAATCAAGTAGCAGAAAACTAAGGGAAGACAGAGAAGCAAGAAGCAGAAAATTAAAGGGACACTGAACAACCATAGTGTCATTTAATCAAAAAACCGTGCATGAATTAATGAAATTCAAGATCATCAGTTCACTTAGGACTGAAAGAATGGTCCCAGAAGTGCTTCTCTGTTGCATCATCTCTAAAAAGAAAATCAAAATTTATTCGATTTTGCAAATTGCAAAATACAATCATTTCAATTCTGTTTTCATGTCCCACAAATTTTGCACTTTTCATTTGCAGGTCTATTTCAAAGAATTTTGCATGTCCTCACTACCAGAACTATGCCCTTGTTCCAGATATATAATTCTTTATCTAGCACTTTGTAAATAAATTTGTAGTTAGACCAACTTCTCGTAGCACCTCAGAGCCTCATGTATTCGAACAACATGAATCATGCTTTAGCCTAAAAATCAAGAAGTTGAATTGATTACGGGCAACAAAACAAGGCCCTTATGGTGGTTGAAGAAGCACAATGCAATATTGGACCCACAACATGCACCAAGAAAAGCATATTCAGATATTGATTCATGACATACTAGAAAAAGTAACAAAAATATCTATGGTTTATCTGCAGATATTTGTGAATAAAGACTTCCAGGTCAATTGATGCCTAGTAGAGTTCTTTTTCCCAAGAGTGTAACAGAAAACTCATGTGAGCAAGAACATATGGTCGGATACATTAGTTCGTGAACTTAAGAAAACGTATGAGAATTGAGAAGACTAATACTGGCTGCTATCTACCCTTGTCTCCCAAATAGTGACCAAACAGCACTTCATAGTCCCTTGACCACTGGACCTTAATTTAGTCCCCTGTTCACATATAACTGCTTTCTTTAATTCGACTTCTCCTTTACTTGGAAAGTGTGTGTGGACACTGAACAGTTTTTTTATTTTTCCTACTTGAATCACCATCTTGAAGGTCCGAGAATACAGAATATGGATCATAATGTCAGAATACGGAACATGAGATTATTGTGCAAGTGTAGGAATTTTCATGTGACCTGTCCTATGTAATGATTCTCATGTTAAATCTAAGGGAAGATTCATGTGACCAGAAATCATCACCATAAATCCTAAATACTATAACATGCTAGATGTCTTAAAACACATAATCATAACCGACCTTCTCGCAAGAAGACATGAATATAGCAATATCAATTAATTGTTCACTCAGAAATGTCAGAACTTATTTGAATTCCTCCCTTCCCAAAAATGGGGGGAAAAATGTTTGTTAATCAGAAGGTTGCAGGGTAGTCCCCACCAGGGGTTACATAGCATCTTGCTTTCTGCATCTCAAATTCTGATTCTACGGCAACTAGTAAACAATTCGAAATTGCAACCCATGAACTCATTCTGCAATTAAGCCCTGTATTTACTATTCCGCTTTGTGGTATAAAGCTCCAGTACTAGCTGGAGCAATAACCATCAAAGGATAGAACTTTTATGGGTGAAATATGCATAACCAGTAGCCCCAGTCAAGTGGAGAAATGCCTGAGACAACAAGGTAAACAGGACAACAAGTACTGGGAAAGCAACTGTTGGAGAGTACTTGCTTTTTTTTGGGCATTTGACTATGAAAAAACAGGACAACAAGTAAACAAACAAATTTATAAGAAAAATTAGCATATCTTCTGACAAATTGTTACAACCAATATACTCTAAATTTCACACCAAAAATAAAGCATGTAGAAAACCCAGATATAAGAAACACTTACTTTTAAATCAAGTAGCAAATCATCCTTGTCATCGTTCTCTATTTGGAACCATTTTTCAACTTGGAGAGGTACTTGCTTTCTCGAGAGACATCCAGTTTCAGTGATAACAAATTGACTTGAGCCCCCTACAATGTGCCCAACCTCATCTTGCACCTCAATACTCAACTTTTGCCCAGCATGTCTTTTCTCAGCCAACCTAATATTTCGTGTTGGCCCTCTTTTTCTCTTGGGAGTTGAATCTAATTAAAGTTTAGCCCAAAGTGAAATATTAAGACATTTTAATACAACAAAATCATGCATTAAAATGCTAAATGGTGACCCCTTGAATGTCTTTTACTTAGTTCCTAGAAAGCAACATGTCGAAGGAAAATCTGAGTTTTATGGGAAGACAATACCAGCTAAAGGATTTTTTTTCAGCACTTGTAGACGTCTCAAAGTCATGTGAAGTTGCTCTAGCACCAATTTCAGAGTGCGTCTCTCCTCTTGGTAGTGACTCTACCCTTGTTTGAGTAGTTCTTAAATTTCCCGGTCCAGCCATCAATCTAATAATTACAATGATAGTCTATTAATCATTTTTCAATCAGATTTATATACAAATTGGTAACACAATTAAAAAGAACAAATCACTACCTAATGAAGAAAACACATTAATTTTGAACCACATTAACACTGAATCATTAAACCATATCAACAAAAATTGCACATAGAGTCATTAAAACATATTAATATTCATTGACACAATCAAGAATGTAAATCTAGAACTATATCGAAAGTCATAGTTGATAAAAATACTACAATATACAAATGAGCAGAATATTCAAATAGTCTAGCTAGAATCTAAATCTTCATCAAAAGAGACAATCTCTTCATCATCTTCACCACTCTCGTCAGTTGAGCATTCTGGAGTATAATCATCACTCGCATCATCCACATTGAGCGAATCAGTTTGCAGAACCAGATTTGCTTGAACTCTATCCAGTAGTTGTGTATCATCTCTTCCCAAGAAAGGTGACTCATCACCATCTCTTACATTACAAATATCTATTAGTTCCTCTTCTTGATAGGCCTCATCACCCATACCATAATATCCTTCTACATCTTTTTCGCATATGTCATAGGTACCACGATTTTGTGTCCTTTCCACAATATGCCAATTGCTGCCCAGTTTCAAATCTTTAAGGTAAAATACTTGCTTAGCCTGTTGAGCAAGTATAAATGGTTGATTCTTATACTAGGTTTTACATGTTCTAACACTTGTTATCTTCCAATTTTTATCTACTCAAATTCCTGAACGATCCCTTACATCCCACCAATCACATTTAAATAACAATACCCGCTTATCTTCCCTTACGTAGTCAATTTCAATAATATCTTGAACCACTCCATAGAATTCAATCATTTTTTCTCCATGTTCTCCGGACACAACTACACCACTATTTTGTGTTTTCCTATCAATTTCATGAGTTTGGGTATGAAATCTAAAACCGTTTACATTGTAGCCCGTGTAAAATTTGACATGGCAATCAAGGCCCCTTGATAAAGAAAAGATTTCTTCACTAACAGCTCCTTTATCATGTAATCGTTTAACCTGCACATTAAGAAAAGCTACTGAGAATTTACTGTCATATGAGATTCATTAAATTCAGTTTCCTTTTTAAAGCAAACTTACATGAATTTTAAACCAACTTGGGAATTGAGAATCATGCCTTTCCTCAACAACTGCATTACTCTCACCCTCAAGTTCATCCTTATGATCACTGTACAATTAAAGAAACCACTTAACATGTCATATTTTTCCTTTATAAATAATAAGTGATCAGTTTCAGTTTCAGCAAAAAAAAAAAAGGACTTACTTTCTAAAACCATCAATCTCCTCACAGTTGTTCAACACATATGAATGGATTTTCTTCAGATCAGCATCACTCAAAAGTCTAAAAGTTGGGCCACCAAATGGATGTGCTTTACAAGAAAAAATAGATAGATTGCCTGATGATTCATGATCCTCATAGTTTCGCTCCCCACGATTGAACTTAGTCTCCATAGTTTGAAAATACATAGAGCAAAATATTAAACATTCATTGACAATATAACGCTCAGCAATACATCCTTCCGGTCGAGCCTTGTTATGTATATCTCTTTTAAACATGCCGATTTTCCTATCAAAATATGATTCAGCAATGAACTTAAAAGAATCCATACTATGAAAATATAGCAAAGGAAAATATTGAAATATTAATAAGGAAACAAGTCATTACCTCTCAAACGGATACATCCATCGATACCGAGCAGGTCCAGCTAATTTAGCTTCTCTTGGTAAGTGGACCATTAGATGTATCATTACATCAAAAAAAGATGGAGGAAATATGCGTTCCATTTTGCACAATGTCATGACAATTTGATGCTCAAGTTGTTCCAACAAAGTTAAATCTAGAGTTTTTAAACATAATTTTCTGAAAAATTCGCTAACCTCTAGCAATACTTGGCACACTTCCTTTTGAGAAAACCCACGAAGCATAGTAGGAAATAAGCATTGCATAAGAACATGACAATCATGGCTCTTTAAACCAGTCACAAGGAACTCATTTGACTTCACACATCGAGAAATATTAGAGGCATATCCATCGGGTAATTTTAAAGAACCTAGAAAATCACACAATTTTTTCTTTTCATCAGTTGACAAATGGTAACATGAAGCTCGCATGATAAATGAATCACCATCAGGCTGTAAATGTAATTCGGGTTTCAAACCCATATTCATTAGCTCCCTACGCTCTTCCCAAGTATCCTTCTTTTTCCCTATATACATTAGCATACAGATCAAAGCCTCAAACACATTCTTCTCTATATGCATAATGTCTAAACTATGCCTTAGTATAAGAGTCCCCTAGTAAGGTAATTCAAAGAAGATACTCTTCTTTGTCCAATTAGAATTTTTTTCAACTTACTTCCATTTTCTCCTTGACTGAATGAAAGGAGCCTTCCCAAACTCAATTTCACCAATGGAATTTAAACATTCTAGAATTTGTTCCCCATATAATGGTTTAATTGGATCTCTAAAGTCTTTTTTACCATCAAAATCTTTGGTCTCCTTCCTGCATCTATGGTTTTTAGGCAAGAAACGACGGTGTCCCATGTAACAGAGTTTTGGAGGATATTTCAAGTGAGTACAAGTTGTTTCACGCATGCATATTGGGCATGCTTTATAACCCTTAGTACTCCATCCAGATAGCATAGCATGTGTTGGAAAATCACTAATAGTCCATAACAAAGCTGCATGTAATCAAAATTTCTCTCTAGTAGATGCATCATATGTCTCTACGCCATTAATAAACATTTCTTTTAGTTCATCTATCAATGGTGTAAAATATACATCAGCATCATTACCCGGAGATTTAGGTCCTGGAATTAACATAAAAAGCATAAAGCAAGGATCATTCATACATTTCCACAGAGGAAGATTGTAAGGAACTAAAAAAACAGGCCAAATACTGTACACATTTGACCTACCAAACAGATTAAATCCATCACTAGCCAAACCCAAACGAATGTTGCGAGGATCATAGGAAAATGATTGGTGTTTCTGGTCAAAATCTTTCCAAACTTTAGTGTCAGCCGGATGCCTTACTACATTGTCTTCATCTATCCTTTTATCTTTATGCCACCGCATATCACAAGCAATGTTCTTGTTCACAAAAAACCTCTGTAATCTGGGTTTTAATGGGAAGTAATGCAAAACCTTGCAAGGAACTTTTTTGGTTTCATTTTTCCATCTTGATGCCTTACATTTTGGACATTTATCCCAATCTTCATATTCATTGCGAAAAAGTACACAATCATATTGACAAGCATGAATCTTTTCATACTTAAGCCCCAAGTCTGTAACAATTTTCTTAGCTTCATAATAGGACTTTGGAAGAGTACTGCCAAGATGAGGAAAAACATCATTCAAAAATTGGAGCAACATGTCCACTGATTTATTAGTCCACTTATTCATTGATTTCATATGCAGCATTTTTACAACAAAAGTCAATTTGGACACTTTAGAGCCTGGATAGAGCACTGTTTCAGCATTCTTTAGTAACCTCATAAAGGTGTCAGCTTCTCCAAGTGGAAATGGAGCACCAGGACTAACAAAGTTGTCTATATTTTCATAATTTTCATCACTAGTTTCAGTCCAAGAATGCATACCAGATGTGGCTAAATCATTTAAAACATCTTGCAATTCTTCCTCATCGCTATCAATTATAGGACCATTATTGTCAATTTGCACATCCTCAAAATCAGAATCATCTTCAAATGCCTCCCCATGATAGACCCATCTTATATAACGCTTCACAATCCCCTTACCATATTTTAGATGTTATTCAACTATTTCCCTAGCATGGTCACAAAAGTTATTACATTCTCGACAAGGACATGGAATTTTCTCACTTTGGTCTCTATTCAAATAGGCAAATTTCAGAAACTCATCAACCCCCCGTTTATAGATAGGGTCCAACTTGTTGTTAAGCTTCATCCAATTTTTATCCAACTAAGCCAAAAATCACAAAGGGAAAAATAAAACATATAAGAGTCATAAACATATTTAGCACAAAATAAAGCATCAATAACCAATACCAGAACACTATGCATGTACTTATAAGAGTCATAAATATATTTAACACATCATAGTCACAACAAAGACTGAACCATCAACTCAAAAGAACATGATGAAGAGTCCTTTGTCAACCGTGTCAAAGTCCAGCTATAACAAATCAAATCTAGAAGTTGAACAATAAAAACATATATAAAACAATGATTTCTTACATATTCTCTAGAGTTCTGTGCCAAAAGTTATTCTTTTACGCCTAAAAGTTTAATGCAAAAGTTAATTGTGATTGTTATACACTTATCGCTCTAATGCATACACTATAGACTAAAATTATGAGAAACAATTGTTAAGGCCTATGGTCTCATTTGACCTCCACCAGCTAAAGAGGCCGGGTCAGAGTGTATCAATTAAGAACACAAAAGTTCCCAACTACTGAAAACAAAGCCTCTATAATAACATCAAATTCATTTACAAAATGACCTCATATCCTAGCCAAGGCTTTTTAAACCCCCTACGAAAAGTTACTAGAGTTGTATAAATACCTCATCTACAAATGACCTTAAACAAGCAACTAAAGCAGCATGCATTTGAAAATGAAAAGCTTTACTCGTCAGTAGTGACCACAAACAAAACAAGCTAGCCTCCAGTCAATTCACTAGCATATGGTGGACTCAACAACTGCTGTACCAAAATCAACCCTGACTCAAAATTACAATGTAAAGGTCAAAGACAACTCACTCCACTATATATGAGTTGCACAATGTTACATACGAAACTTGACCACTGCACCATGTACAAATGCCAATATCATTGTATCAGGATTCTTTTGACCACCTGATCAGGACTAGACATTGTCAAAAACTATTGTTAGGATATCAAATTTGAAATTCATTATCTTAAATGCAAAAGAATTCTCAAGATTTGACAATCCAAAGAAACCATCACTTGGATCCCAAAAGTGCTCATTGAAAGTCCTCAAACTCCTAAGATCACAAGAATTTATCCATTTTAAAAAAAATGTGCAAATAACTTAAATAGAACAATGGAGTATTGGCTCAGGACCTCAAGAGAAATATATTTTCTCTATATACTCAATTGAAACCATAAGCAACCAGGGGATAAACCTTTCAAGTCAACATATACACCAAGGTATTCTAGCTGAACAAGCATATTCAGAACAGAATGAATAAGATGTGGAGACAGAACAAGTATTGCACCCTACTTCAAAATTTTGCTTGAACAATAAAATATGCAGCTAGACCTATTTAAGATTAAACCAGGAATTATTGACTTATTATCCTGTATATAATTCCTAATTAGACTTCTCTACTTCTCAACATCTTTAGTAATATACTTTGTAACTCATAAACAACCAAGCACACAGCCATTTCTCATGAGACACAGTACAAATTTCTGATAATTAAATATAGCTAACCACATTGTCTATTGTGCTACCAAATTCTCTTATTAAGCCGATTATTAATCTACTAAGTATCAACAAACTGGTTATACACAACTATACTCTAATATCTCAAACAAAGGACGGCAACACAAACATCTGATTATAGAGAATACTTTATTTTATTTATTCAAAATAAGTGATCATATAAGCTTATCCTAAACCTAATTCGCTTAAATTCTAGACAATTTTCTTGTCAATCAATCTGACCCAAAAGAAAGTTGGTTTCACAACACTTTACAGAATTCCCAATCTTATGCAAGACAACAACTTATCCTGAACTAAATTTCTCAAAAGAAATCCAAAACTAAACATCGATTTTTAATGCAAACAGAAAAATGAATAAAAATTTGCCCCTAAAATCAAATTAAAATTCCAAAAACAAATGAAAAAATGCATTAGAATAACCAAAACTCTACACTTTTACAATCTATATTTGCATTAGACAAAACCGTAGCTAAATGAATAGAAATTTAGGAGCTTATTTAGCTTGTAATTGATTTGGAAGAGTTGGGAGAAAACCACAAGAGTTTCACTATTCAAGTGTTGAGTAAGCTTCGAAACCTTTGGTTTCTGTATAAAGAGCCAAACATGGAGAAAAATTTATATTCGATTAACCAAAAAAATAATGCACAATTAATCGGAATTGAGAAAAAAACAACAAATTGAGACAATTTAATAGAGATAGAGAAGAGAAGCACTGTTCTTGGGCAAATTAAGGAGCCGAATCTGAGAAAGAATGGACCAGTGAATTTTTTTAGGAAAACTAAGGGAACAGAGAAGTGTGAGAGGGAGTGTTGAGGAGAGAGAGCGAGACAGAACGTTTTTACGAAGAGAGGAGCCGAATTTGAGAAAGAATGCACCGGTAAATTTTTTTAGGTTTTTATCTTGTTTCCTTTTTTTTTAAGTTTCTATTTTTTGCCACTTATATTTTAGGTAAGTGTTTTTAATTAGAGAAAAATCTTTAAAAGGCAAGTGACAACATTATGAGTTTGTCACATGGAAAAAAAGTATAAAGTGACAATATTTTATGACAACCCCACCTTCCCCAAAGGGGTCGGCGGACCGCCTGCCCAACTCTCGCCAGGACTCACTCACTAAAACAATCATGTACTTATCCAACTACAACTTTGAATACAATATAAAAGAACAATGCCTTACAAAATCATAACTTCAAATTACAATCCCAAAGTACATAAACCGTTCCTCATACCGATAAATATCATAATACAAAAGCTCTCATTGCTTGCAAGTTCAAGATCTCAAAACATCATTACAAAAGCTTTCAATAACCATAGTTCGGAAATTTCAAAGCATTCAATATAAGCAACCCTAACACTATGGGTTGGCCCCTCCACTTGGGTACTCGTTTCCTGCTAAGGAAAACAAATGGAAAAGGGTGAGCTAAAAAGCCCATGAGTTCTCAAAAACATGCAAGGTACTTAGCACATAAATAAAATCACTTTGCAAGTACACTTGGAATTTAAACAGATAAGAAAGCAATTAACAATACAATGTTGGATACGGGGGCTCTCAGGGGTCAAGTTCCACAAAACTTGTCCACGAACCAAGTAGTTGACACTCCGTCAACTGTCACTATTACCATGTAGAACTCCACTTACTCCTTACTCCACCAAAACCCCCACCGGGCCCGCACTACAAGCACTTATCACTTCACTTTGATAGTGTACATTGTTCATTTCCGAGACAAGTCCAAAGCCAAGTCTCGAGTACACTCCCACCGGGCCCGCACTACAAGCACTTATCACTTCACTTTGATAGTGTACATTGTTCATTTCCGAGACAAGTCCAAAGCCAAGTCTCGAGTACACTTCATTTCACTTCACTTCACTTGTATGTATGTATATATATATATATATATATATATATATATATATATATATATCACTGGTTTGGTGCTCTTATCAGAGACAAGGCCACAAGCCAAGTCTCGAGCACATTTCAATTCATTTCACTTCACTGGGTTATTGCTCTTCTGGAGACTGGTTCAAGAACCAAGTCCCGAGCATATATCACTGGTCTATATCACTGGGCTTGTGACATTTAAACTAAACCTATGGCTCAGCTCTTTCTTCTCGACCTAGGCCTAGCCCCCGGCTCGAGTCGAAGAGTTCGCCGATAGGTCTCAGGAATAACCTGACCTTTTCAAATACATGTATTCACTTCATAACATTGTAACAATCATTCATTTCACTACATTTTCACTTTCATTCACTTCAAAACACTTTCACAATTTGTTTTCACTCAGATGAGGGTAAGTGCGGTAAAGTACACACTACCCCATCTGAGAGTTCAAAACCATGTTCACTATACCATTACCATATTAAACACACCTGCATTCATTTCACTTATACACATAACAAGCATAGAAACTCACCGAAGTAGGGTTCGGCTTCCACGTAGGGATCAAAGTCACTGCCTTGCACACTCCCTAAAATAATTTAAAACAATAGATGAGATTCACTTCATCTTCCATTCACTCACACAATTCACTTTCACTTTTTAGTTTCAAACGACATTTTCCAAAATTCCCTTGAGAAAAAACTTTCATTTCACATGGTACAATGTTCCAAGTAGATTCTTTTGGAAAAATCACGTTATCAATTCAAAAGAGCACCCCACCGATATACTGACTGGCACTACAAGCACGTTCTCTTTCACAAAACATTTAAGTGAGGTTTCACACCTCAAAATCACTTTTTGCTCAACACGTTCGACATTCACTTTTAGTTAAAACTTTCATATTAACATAAAACACTTCATACCACGCCATTATATTCAAAATCTCTAGAATTTGACCAAGACATGGCAAAACCCTCAAATTCAATTAAATGGCACTTTTCATTCAAATTTCATGAAAAACTTCACCTTTCACCTTTTAAATTTCAAACATTCCCTCACACACACACACTCACAATAAACAATATACATGTTTTTTTCAGAAGAAAACTCTTCGAGAACGTTCACAACATTTCAAAATCAAACATTAAAATTACCAAGCATGGTTTTGGCCATCACATACACTTTTCCTTCAAACTTTTTCAACAACTGAAACCCTAATTTCTAACCATATCATGTCAAATTCACAAATATCATTCAAGGCCACAATCAGGTCCTCAAGTCCGCTACCTAGAGGCCACCTCAAGTCCGCTACCTAGGTTGGGATTTCAAGAGCCCAACTTCATCTTTTCAGATGAGATCATTTTACCAATATCAACCACAGATCTAAACTATTTAACTCTAATAAAGCTATATCTACTAGTTTCAAGGCGTATACCTCCGGATCTAATACGATCCGACACGATCAAAGATGATCTCATGAGTTTCCTCTTTCCAAGAGTGCTTCCAAGCCTAGCAAGCTTCAATCTTAGCCCCGATCTACAAGATTTGTTGAGGATTTTCGTCACCAAGCTCAAACCCAAGCTCAAGACAATCACCCCAAACTTTTCTTTTTCTTTCTTTTTCTTCCAAAATTTTGGACCTCACTCCCCAATCTCTCTCCTTGGTTTGGCTGCCATAGAGGGAAGAATTCAAGCCAAAAACCTTCACAAACTCAAGGTTCTAGTTGAAGAAGAAATGGAAGATTTCAACCACAAAACTCACCTTTCTTTCTTCCTCCGAAACCAGTCCAGCTCCTCTCTCTCTCCTCTCTCTTTCGGCTGCAAGAAGTGGTGGAGAGGATGGGCTTCAATGGTGGTTGAAACTTGAAGGAAGCAAAGAAGAAGAAGGAAGAAGATGAAATTGCAAAACTCTCTCTCTCTCTCTCCCTTAGACTCTCGGCTGCCTCTCTCTCTCTTCACTCCAAATGCAGCTGAAAAAATGAAGCTTGGTGTTGCAAGAAGTCAAAGCTTTATGGTGCCAAAAAGTGCTTTTCCATGATTTAAGGCAAAAAGTGCTTTTTGGCACTTTATGTCGCGTCACACACGACAGTCCAACTTACACTATTTTACCCCATTCCAACACTGTCTAACCTTCATAATATTTTCAAAATATCACTACGTATGCTCGATTTCAAGTCCAAGTCACTATTCACTCGTCGGAACAATTTTTAACGCTAATTTTGGCCAAAACCACACACCGGCAAACAATTCATATAAAATTCTCTAAATTGGAAAATAATCACTTTAAACATATAGTCACTCATATTTAAATGAATAAACACAATATAATTAATTATTTGACACTTTTGAATAAAATCGGTATTTTTCGAGGCCCTCACATATTTAGTATCCTTTTTTTTTTTTTGTCACTTCACTCATGATAGCATTATTGACAATATATTTTGACAATAATACAAATTTTCATAAATAATTAGTATTGTGTGACAATAATTAATATTGCCAGTCAATTTAATTTATCTATGACAATATTTTATATTGTCACTAAGTGTTGTCACATAATACCTTATTTCTTGTAGTGTTTAGAATGGTGGTAGGGTGATTTCTTGATGTATACTGAGTTCATTTGCTTATAATGTGCTATGTCATCATTGATGTAGTTTTAATGCACAATATTAAACTTGTGTGTCAAATTATTTCTTAATGTTTTGACTAAAATAAAATATGTTCATCAAAATGACAAGTTTAAGACAAAATTCAATGTGTAATAGTCAAAATCCAATTACTTTTAGCCAACCATTATTGTTTTGTAGTTTCAGTCTCTAATATTTTAGACCTTGAAACATTATAGTTGCGTTCGTTTCAAATAGTGATTGTGAGGCATTTGGGTTGAAATTCATCGTGAACTATATTAAAATTAGGTTAGATGTATACTGGGAATTCTAAAATACAGAAAACATGAATAAACTATTTGAGATCTTTTTCTTGCTTTTTTTCTTTTTTATTTTATTTGTTTATATTATTAATTTCTCATATATATCTTCTCTTTTAGATAATTGGATTCAACAGCTCAATCCTTTTATATGCTCAATTTCATTGTCTTGACATAATATACACTTAGTTCTTTGCAATTATATTGATAATGCAAGAGTCAATTAAGTATCACTTTAAAACATAAGTACTATGTCCTAGATGTCAAGTGAGTTGATGATCTATTATATTGCACTCAATTGGTCACAATTAGGTTTCAAACAAAATAGATATTAGAAATATTCATTTCAGTCATTCAATTAAATTATCATCTACATGAACATCAAATAAATGTCCTAAAACATCATCATTAGAACATTAGATTTTTATCAGAAAGGAAAGACAAGACAAGGAAAGGCAAGTTTTTCCAAAATTCCTAAATGCATCGATTTGAAACTTATGTCCAAATTTTGAAAGCCTCGTTTCTTCAGTCAATCCATTGTGTTTAGTCTCCTCTTGCTCAATAACCAGAGGATAAAAGCAAAAAAGGAAATGGAATGCTTGCCTCAAACTAGATGATACCACTGTACTTTAGAACCAGGCCTTCTACTAGCCAGCATAGCGAAAATGCAAGAATAACTAACTGCCCTGGTGATCTGATGATCATGCATGCTCAGGTCTCGAAACTAAGTTAAGCTAAAGAAAATCTGCTATATGCCTTTCACATGATTTTTTTAGGCTATATCCGATTTCCTTATCTTTTTTCTTTTCGCAGCTATGTGTTATATTTAATAGATAGGGAGGTACGCGATCAAGAGTACTTTTAATTTTTCTTTTTCAGTATTTGAATTAGTGAAACATATATCCAAACTGGAAAGAAGATCGAGTTTGTCAAAGGTGTTATCACAAATGTTTGAATTAGATTGTTTAGTAAAGAAAAAGAATTTAAAAAAGAAACACAAATATAGTGCTTGACTACTTCACAGATAATTTAAAAAAAAAAAAAAAAGAAGAAGAAGAAGAAGAAGAAAATACCCTTGATTTTGTTCTCACAAATAGTAACGTAAATGACTTCATATTGCATTGAGTATATTATATCAAAAGTGCTCATAAAAGAGTTACATAAGTACACATTCACATGAACGAAATATTGAACGAGCAAACAAATACATAATAGATCACTGGCCATGCTGTTATTTGTATATCACGCTTTTAAAGGACTACCATCGCAATCGGCCCGTTTAAGCATTCATAAGCCAATCTGGAAGGCTGGCTCTATTAGTTCTGAGGTTCAGCATCCACAGCCTGACCAGGATATGAGCAGCACCTACAGCCGCCGCCATAATAACTTCGGCCACAGCACCCAAAGCGGCAATATCCACCGTAGCCGCCACGGCCTCCACCAGGATACCCTCCATATCCACCCCCAGGATATCCCCCATAACCTCCTCCTGGATAGCCCCCATATCCGCCACCAGGGTAACCTCCATAACCTCCTCCAGGGTATCCTCCGTAGCCTCCTCCTGGGTAGCCCCCATATCCGCCACCGGGGTACCCTCCATAGCCACCTGGGTACTTGGCTTCTTTTAGGCCATGCGTTTCATCTGTCTTGGCTGCAATGATCATAAATAGGGCATCCACGTTAACACGTTAAGTACTTCAGTCACAATTTCAAAAAGTAAATTTTGGACAGATGTGTGTACATGCTTTTAGTTTCGTTAACGCATATGATATCAATTAAATATCATAATCATTTGAAATCTGTTTTCTGATGTATGTGTCAGAATTAGTGTCTTTTTTTTTTCACAAATTCCCTTAACATGGTTAATCACTACCAATGGATAGATAATTTATCAAAGTGAACGTGGTTCTTGATAATTAATCTTTTATACACTATCAGTAATAAGAATTTTTATAACAGCAAATTGGATGCATGTCATATGTACAAAATTAAAACTTCAACTTTGGCTAGAAGTTACATAACATATATATCCATACTAATGCAAAATAATTATTACTAAACGAGTGAAATTTAATCGAGTTGACAAAAAGAAAAAAACATATATTAACCAGTATTACACCCCAAGTCCCGCTTCAGGAAAGGCTTGGCACTTAAATGTACAGCTTTTCTAAGGCGTATCTAAACCTTAAAGAACACCTCAGCTCTGTTTCTTAGTACTCCGACCCTTCACATGTACAAATCACATACATAACTTGAAATGATATATTCTGTAGTCCAAAGTTTTAAATTAACATATGCTAAAAAAAGGGGTGAAAAAACTAGACAGATAAGAAAAGGGTGGAATTTGAATTGGAGAATAAATTCTTACAATTGTCAACTGACATGGAAGTCTCAGCCAATTCCCTAGCATCCACCTGTGAGGTGATCATTAGAACTATAGCCAACGAAATGCAAAAGAAAAGAAGTTTCTTGGAACTCATTTCTGCCCCAGGTATTTTATCTAATCAAATTTTATTTTAGGAAGGATGAGAAAGCTTGTGTAGATTGACCTCTATTTATAGGAAACTCCATGCCACATTGCCGTCAAATGGGTCGTGGCGTCGGCCCAGGGTGCAGTTGGGCGTTAAAGGGCAGATTTCTGTGATTGGTACAAAGTCCACGTTATCATAAATTGCAGTCGCTCCAAGGCAAGTGAAAAAAGAAAAATAAAAATAAAAATAGAGATATATGCCTTGAGATAGAAGTTGACCATAATGGAGAGGATAAGATTGAAGTATTATTGTCAATCAATTTGGACTTTTTGAGTGACTTTGATTGCATTCATTGCGAGTTGAATAATATGTGATCAAACGTATTATTGTTAAGAAAGAAAGGATTCACATAGAAGAAATGGTCAATTTTGCAATTCAAGAACCGTTCCAAGAAAAGTATGAATACTAGGCACTTTAATTAAGTGACATTTGCATTACAAATGCAATACCATATGTTAAAACCTCTACTTTTTAGAATGGAGAAATACCATAAGATATCGCAAACTATAAGATTGAGAGAATGTGTAGTTTAAATTGCTTGTGGCATAAATTAGTGTCGCATTATGTCTCGTCTTTTTTGCCCAATCAATATTTAAATGCTAATTTTTGGAGGGTATGTTATGTTATCTAATTTATTTCTAGAATTTGAAGTACGAGCCCTATAATATTTCTGTCATGGCGTAGTTAGGACACTCTGTCAAAGGATGAATCATTACATTCTGCATGCTTGCGTGGACTCTAATTGCAAGTCAACGCATTCAGTGCTTTCATAGAATCGGTTGGTCGCTCAATTTTAATGGTAGAAAATGACTTTCAACAAGTTAGCGACTGAGTCCATCAAGGGTTTAGTTAGCATTTGTGAATAATTCTTATTTTTACTTTTTACAGTATCCAATCAATTTCTCCTCGCAAATGTATATCCGGAGCATCTATCGTAGCTTTGCAGAATTTTTTTTTTTTTTCCTTTTAAAGTGACAGTTTATGTCTCTGACTACCTAAAACAACCGCCACCGTATCCCATTTTTTGGATGTCGTCGCCTTGGATGGCAATGGATGCCATCGACTATTGAACTTTTTGTCAGTTAAGTCAAGTTTATAGTACTATTTTATATGTCTGAGAGATGTACAGTCGATTCCTGTTCCAGATTTACTCTGATACCATCCAGTATTACTTTGATTTCCTTGAAACTTGTATTCCATCCAGTTAAAGTATCTTATCTCCTGGATACCATGCACTATTAATTGCGTTGATTTCCATGAAAACTATATGCCCAGAGGACCCGGCATCTGCAATTTTTAGTGATAGCGATCGCTGTACAATGGATGGAGTAACGCATACAAAATCACTGTCAGAGGATGGGATTAGGATCATTCTTGGATTTGGCTAGAGCTTCCATGTTCATCGTAAGAAAATTTTCTCAAAATTTTGGTCATACAATTGTTAAACAAAAACCATACATATCGATTAGCCAAAAAATCTTTGCACTAATCAATAAAGAGTAAAGAAATTGGACCTCTCTATTCACCAGTCACTACCAATTGGACTAGAGATTGAAGACCCGGGCCGTGAAACTAATTAAGTAAACAAAATCTGCTGTGTACTATTCACATCAGTTCCTGTATGGGTAGATCATAGATGATTGAATTCGTCAAATCTGTTATTCAAAATTTTCCGTATTAGATTGGTTGATCAAGTATAGTATACTCCAAAAAGACAGCCATCTAATGTTTCATTAATGCACTGATAATCCAGCAAAAGTATCCATGATTTCGTGGTTAGCTTGAAATACTAGCCAATTTGGAATTGGATACCCCATTTTTTGGGGGGAAAAAGGGAGAGAAATGATTATCATATCATAAACAAGCTGCCAGCTGTTTTACCTTTTCAATGATTTGTTATTGCACATACGTCACATTGGAAAATATGATGATACAGTATTATTCTAAAAAAGTTTTCCAAAAAAAAAAAAAACAAAGAGAAAGAAATGTTCCAATCAATGTTTTAACATAGCTCATTTTTCAATGAAAATAAGTAAACGTACTTCATAATGCATGAGAATATTTTGCCATCACATCAAAAGTACTCATACAAGAGACACACAATTACATATACAAGTACTCGAAATATTGAACTAGGTCGCAAATACATGGAGCCCATATTACATGATCACTCATCAAGCTCTTATTTCTACTTGACACTACAAACTACTGAGCCTGTTTAAGCACTGAGTAATCACGACCTAGCTAGATGCTGGCTTTATTAGTTCTCGGTCTCTGCATCAACAGCCTCACCAGGATATCCACCATGGCCGCCACCACCACGTCCTCCATAACCACCACCAGGATACCCTCCATATCCACCCCCTGGATATCCTCCATAGCCACCGCCACGTCCTCCATAGCCACCCCCTGGATATCCTCCATAGCCACCGCCACGTCCTCCATAGCCACCGCCGGGGTACCCTCCATATCCACCCCTAGGATATCCCCCATAACCTCCTCCTGGATAGCCCCCATATCCACCACCGTGGTACCCTCCATAACCTCCTCCAGGGTAACCTCCATATCCTCCTCCACGGTACCCTCCATAGCCATCCTTCTCAACTGTATTGGCTGCAAAGAAGATAAATACGGCATTGGCGTTAGCTATGGTAATCGCAATTTTGAAATGTAAAGCTTGGACCGAATTGTCCACATGCATTTAGGTACCGTATAAAAAAATATATCATGATCATTTGAAAATTTATCTGTGTCAAGTTAGTGTTCTACAGATATCCTTAAAATGGTTGATTACTGTCAACTAATAGCTAGATTTATCATAATAAGTCATAGTTTCTGAGAATTAATCTTTATTTTATTATGAATATAAAGATTATTTAATAGTCTATTCAACGAAAATGTCAATTTCAAAAAAAAAAAATTATGTTTTATGCATGGAGAAATACTAGTGTAAAATTTATTTTGACACAACAAGTACAGGAAATGATCCAGTTGCACTATACTCCAAGTCCCACGTTGGGAAAGGCTTAAAACTTCTATGTACTCCACAGCCGAGGTGTGTACACCTCAGCTATGTTTCTTTGTACTCCAACGCTTCACATGCACAACCAAAATCTATATGAAATGTTAAACTCTGTGCTCCAAAATTTTACGTTTCATGTAAATTTAGAAAGAGAAAAAAATTGATGAAATTCGAATTAGAGAATAAATGTCTTACAATTGTCAACTGAAGTGGAAGTCTCAGCCAATTCCCTAGCAGTCACCTCTGAGGTAATCATTAAAGCTATAGCCAAGGAAATGAAAACAAAAAGGAGTGCCTTTGAACCCATTTTTTGCTCAGGCAAAATTTATGTATTGAAAACTGATTTTGGGAAGGATGAGAAAGCTGGTATAGACTGGTCTCTATTTATAGGAAAATCTATGCCACAGTGCTATCGAAATGGTCTTGGAGTCGGCCCACAATGTAGTTGGGCGTTGAGGAGCTGATTGTTGCACTTGGTAGAAAGTCCATATTATTATAAATTGCAGTCCCTTTAGGAAAAAGTAAAGAAAGAAAATATGTATCTAAGAGCATTTATTTTTTAATTTCTATATGTCTAAAGGCGTAGAATTTGAGCATCATGGAGAGTATGAGGCTCATGTCCAATATTCAACAATGTGCCCAGGTATTGTTGAGAATTTGGACTCTGATGTGACTTCGATCGATTATAATTAATTGTTGCAAGTTGATTAAATTGTCAAACATTTTCTTGTAAGAAGTAAAGAAACAAGGAAGAACATGACAAATTTTGCAATTTTTCCGAGGGAGGTATGACTGGTAGGCTGTTCAATTATGTAACGTTTTGCGTTACAAAAGCGACATGTTTTGTTATGTATGCTAAGGACCTAGCAGGTATAGAATGGACGAATACCATTTTGTATGTCAAATATAAGATTGGGACAATGTGGACTTGAAGTTTCTTTTGTCATAACTAATTTAGTGCCGCATTTCATTTCTTGTCATTTTGCCCCAAGTTATGCTCTTGATCTATTTCTTTTCACTGAATTTGAAGTATAATCCCGAAAATTACTTGTATGCATATTTCTACAGCTAATTCGTGAAGAAGAATCCTATGAACACCCACACACACACACAAAAGTCTATGTTCTCCAAATAAGAAAACACGAACATTAGTAAAATTCTGCCTCCAAAGTATAGTAGAAACGCATTACTGCACTCAAGTAAAATCTTCTAAACCTATAGAGCATAAACTATAAAGCACTTCGTCAAATAGGGCCTGGCTTGCGCTCTCGTAAATGCCTATCAATTAGATCGTGAATTGCCTTCAAAAGCCCGTAGTACAGATGTACAACTGTTGATTAACATTGATCAAATGTGTAAAAACCGTAACATCTAAGCTTTAACTTATTCCACCAAGCAACTACAGCTGAGAGGCATACCTGGAGCAGCCTACCCAAAAAAAAAATAAATAGTGATATGTTGTGCCATAATTTAACTGCAATACTCCATTATTGAAATGTAATCAAGCTTGCATGGAAGTTTTCTACTACCAAAAGGTTTTGGTTCTGCACAAAACAGGAACCTATGAAGTTTCATAAACCAAGTTAAAAGTAATCTGTTTATATGAATATAACTAATTGTGTATGCTCTGTATTCTTTAAGGTTTGCCCATACACTGAATGCTTCTAAATATGGGGAGATTTTAGAGTTCAGTTTAGGATTCATACTGATCTCAAGTTAGATATATCGGTGGACAATGAAACAAGTAATTTTGACTCTTTGATAGTAAAAAATTAAATAATTTAAAATAGGATAAATTACTTATAACCCCCTCTAGTTTTGCTTAATGTCAAATTACCCCCTTATATTTCAAAATAACCACATAACCTCCCTGTAGTTTCATGTAAAGCAAAAGATGAACAAAATGCAAAACCAGTTATGGCATTTATAACAAACGGACCCTAAAAGTGCGTGTGATAGAATTTTAATATCCATTTAATTCCCTTATGGTTTATATAAATATCTAATTTACCTTCGATGGTTTTACATTTATCTACGTAATCCTCATATACTTTTATATGAGGTGAAAAAACTGTTGTCTGATTTAACATTTAACTAAGTGCGCTACCGGTATTTCAATTAACGACATTACATAGATTATTTTTGATTAACTTTTCACTTCACATAAAACCATAAAGGTAAAGCGGACATTTTAAACCATTAAGAGGATCATGTAGTAGTAGAGAGCCACAAGAGGATTACATGTAATTTACCCCTTAAAATATAGATATGTATCATTCTTGAGACATTCAAATTAGGGAAAAATTTCCTGAAGAAACCATAGAATTTTCCTTAAGTATGACTTCTGACTTAGGTTCTATTGCGTCATTTGCAGTCTAAGTTCTTTCCCTTATTCTCGCATTAATATTTTTTGTTCCTAGTTCAACATATATGGTTCAATTCCAAGGCACACTTATCCTACCTAACCGTCAAATACGGTGTCCTCAGATATGGAGTAAAATGAAGCAATACTTTTCGGGACGAAGGTGCAGGAAACTCAAGTCATTATTTGGCATCAAAAATTCAAAATTATCAAATTTGGCACTTGGGGAAAACTAGTTATACTACAGTGCCACACAAGCAGTGCGCATCAAGATAAAAGCCCTCCTCAAGTTCTTTTGGTAAATGTTGAATTTGAGCATTTCGGCATTCGAGCTTTTGCCGGAAACATATGTACATTAATCTACTTCGTTGATTTTTTTTTTTTTGATCAACTAAAATAAAGATAAATATAAAATTGAAACTTACAATGTAAACATCCTGAGCCAATTTTCTCGACATGACAGCATTTGAAGCCTTTTATTATGTCAACGCGATTGCGACCTTCTAACTTCGTTTGCAATGCTATTTTCGCATTGCAAGATGTCAAAACTTACTGCTGCAGCGTAAACCGCTGCTTGTCTTACTAGCCATCACTCATTAATGCATTCACAAAGACTTCACAGCAATGAATGCTCTAGCGAATAAACGTCTGTTTTCGAGAAGGTTATGGTTCAACAACTTAAGTTGAGGATCTAACAATTAGAAATCTTGAGTTTTCTCTTTTTGTTTCTTAAATTTCAAGCTTCTCCTTAAAAAAAAAAAATGTTACCCTTTTGTACTGATTTACCACATTCTAAACCCATTATGCCTTTTTTTTTTTTTTTTTTTGGTGTGTGTAACGCATTAGTGTCTGTGATCACATTGAGCCCCCCATTAATTTGGAGTAAAACATCATCAAACTCTCTTTTGGGAGTCACTCTTTCAACCAAGACCTTACTTAATTAACTGGTATCAAGCTCATTATTAATTAACTCAGCAATAGTTAGTAACTCATTATTAATGCTAAGATAGCTTTTCCACCGTTTAATGCCTCAGGACACGATTGAGTCATTTTAGCC
Source organism: Gardenia jasminoides (assembly GCA_013103745.1). Lineage (NCBI taxonomy): Eukaryota > Viridiplantae > Streptophyta > Magnoliopsida > Gentianales > Rubiaceae > Gardenia > Gardenia jasminoides. The sequence goes on from CM023103.1 coordinate 73,198,167, forward strand.
ACCCAGCTTGCATGAATTTAATGAAAGACCCACTTGGCCTATCGGGCACGACATTATATAGTCTCCGTGCCTCGTGTCGGAATAACAAATGCGAATCAATTGGAAGGGAGGGAGTCTGCGGTTTCAAGTTTCAAGTTTCAACCCCAGTTGCAGGGCAAGGCTTTCAGGGTCGTATAAAGAAGCGAATTGAATCAGTTGATAGCTCAATATTAATGGTACGAAAAATGACTTTCAACAAACAGGCTGACTAAATCGATTAAGTGTTAAATTCGCATTTGTCGAATACTACTTATTTTTTACTCTTTATTATACTCTTCTATCCAATCAATCCTTTCCGGGAAATGGTAATTGTCTTTTTCCTATTTTAGTTCTATAGTAAATTTCTTTGAAATGACAACTGCATCCTTCCCTAGTCGAAGGTTGGATTCATTCTAAAAAAGGTGAACTTGTTATTTAAGTAGAAATTAATAAAGAATCGTTTTAATGCTACCACTATCAAGTTTCCTCAAATATCATAATTTCAAATTTGAGTTCTAATCCCACTATAGGTTGCGCATAAGAAATTTCTATCGTCTTATTGCTCTATGCTTGATCTTTTGCCGTTAAAACCCTATATATTCAGCTCAAGACCATAAATTTTATTGGAGAACTACACTTTCTACAATTGATTGAAGAAAGAACCATCACGCATTTAGCAATAATGGTCGAGAAAAAAATGTAAAATAACTATATATGAATAGCCCATTGGCATATTAAATCAAAACTGAAAAATAGAAGTTTCTATGTTATTGTTTAGTGATAATATTTTAGTCAATTGTTTAGTAGTATATTAGAGCCAAATTGTGGTATTTTTTATCATTTACGAATTGGTATTTTATTAGATACTTTATTTTAGTTGCCAAACCTTATTTACCAAATCATGTAGTCTATAAATAGGGATTCTTATAATTGTCATCACTTGAAAAAAAATAAAATTTGGCAGCCTTATTATTATTGTGTGTAATTAATATAATATTATTGATATTCTTCCATTTCTCCTGTGCATGTTCTTATGTGTGTGAATTACCTTCCTATATACATTAGTTTTTTGAAATTTATCTCTTGTAGCTTCTTGTTGAAACTCTTTTCGTGTTTTACATTTGGTATCCGAGTTCTAGATTCAAAATGTTGATTCTAGCAAGTCTATAAGTATTAAAAAATTAGCCTATTTACAAATCAGTCTTCGTGTTTTCATTGTCAAAGTCAGTTGATCGATTGGTCCTAAAACATCCAATTGATGAAGATTGAACCAAAAGATTTGATCTAAAAATTATTGTAAAGATAGAGATTAGAGAAGAATTCTATCTACTAAGTTGTAATCATCAAAATCACGAAATGAGTTGTCAATAAATTAATATTAAATTGTGACAAAAACTGTCTGTCGAGGTTCGTGAATTATTGCAACAAAAAAGGTGTTTGACGAAGATGAAGAACCATTGTGAAGTGATATATGTTGTTAAAATTTTGCGGTGGTGATTATTGGTCATCATTGTATTGGATCCAATTCGAGAAAACTTGATATAAGCGAGGCATTGTAGGCATATTAAATCAAAGCTAAAAGATAGAAGTTTTTATGTTATTCTTCAGTAATAGTATTTTATCAAGCCAAATTTTTAGCAGCTTATTAGACCAAAATTATGATAGTTTTATTATTTATAAATTGGTAATTTATTTTAACAATTTATTGTGATTGTCAAAAATTATTTACTAAGTCATTTAGTCAATAAATAATGGGCCTTATTATTATCATCAATTAAAAAAGTGAAATTTGATAACCTTATGTTGTACAATTAATATATTATTTTTAGTATTATTTCTCTTCTCCCACACATATTCTTATGTGTGTAAATTCATTTCTTATATACTTTAATTTTATGAAATTTATCTTCTATAATTTTATGGTAAATTTTTTTTTGAGTTCCACATTGCCACTGGCGGAACCAGAGGTTAGAATTTAGGGAAGCAAGACTAGTAGAGATGCATGCTTAAGGGGGCACTCTAATGTTTTTGTCAAAAAGCTTGTAAGCAAAGTTTAACTCTAATATATTTGTAAAAAACTTGTAAGCAATGTTTAATATTTGGACGGGTTCCTGTTAACGCCTGAGGAGCAAGCTGGTTTTACCATTTCTTTTCAGCTTATCCACCATACTGGACAGACAGATACCTAATGGAGTGTCTCTTTGGAAAAAGAAGGCATACCCAAAAGAAAAGAAAGGAAGAAAGAAAGAAAACAAAGCAATTTGGTAATGGTTGAAGAATAATATAACCACATTAAGGGGTTAAATCCCAACCCACCCTACAAGGATAGTTACTATTACAGTTCTGAAACCTCTAAATTGGTCTAATTTAAGTTTTGATTCCTTTTTGGATATCGTTCTGGTTTTTTGGGTTGCAATCTAGATCTTTTGATTGCACCTAAATACTTATTTTTTCAACATTGAATTTGAGAAAATATAAGAACGAATGTGAAAGAAAATAAGACTTTTATTATATTATTAGCTTACAAGAAAAAGAAAAAAATTATACAAATTCTATGGAAAAATACCTCAAATTAGCTGATCATTTTATATAAGATGAAGAATATATATATGATTCTGTCATTGAAATTGCAATAGAAAAAGAAAAAAAATCTCGATTAGACAATTATATAATTTATAATTAGTTGTGCTTTCGAGTTTGGACTTTGGGCTAGGCCAAATAAGCATTAGGGCTAGTGTTACGTTTTTTTTTTCCCCCCTAAATAATTTCGGACAGTTCAAATTGAATCTGAACTTGCAGTTTTGGTTTCAAATTTAATTCTTTTAATGAAACTAAACCAAAACTTTTAGTCAAAATTCTGATCCTTGCTCTGATTCACCAAGTTCAATTTCAGTTCCGATTCAACAAATTGTTAGTACCGTTTTAGTTTGATTTTAATTTAAACATAGACTACGATCACCCTTAATCCCACCCCTCTCCTACTTAATTAAGAAAAGAAAGGTAAGGAAAAGGGAACAAGCATCTATTTGTAGTAATTTACCACATTCTCAATCTATTATGCTTTTGCCCCAATAGGGACATTTATAGAAAATGTGCATCTTTGGAAGTATGCATTTGCATTCTTTTGCACTTCCACAATTCTAAGGTGTGTTTTCCGCCATTTAATACCGCAGGACACGTTGAGTCATTATGTTCGCACAGCATGCATGCAGAGTTTAATGATCTACCAACTTCGCCTATTAGGAGCGACATTTTATTGTCTACGTGCCTCGGCTCGTATAAAGACTGCTAATCAGCTGGTCAAGGCTTTCAGCGTCATTAGGGAAGAGTTTGCGCTTCCAAGGCTTTAGGTGTCGTATGAGAAAAGTGAATGAGTTTGGTTGCCCAATATTTATTGCAAGAAACGACTTTCAACAAGACAATGACTAAAGTCGGTTATGGGTTGAATTCGTAGTTGTGAATAGTGCGACCTATTTGTACTCCTTATAATCTTTATCCAATAAAATTTTTCTGGCAAGTGATGTTATTATGTTACCCATTTTAGCTCCATAGTAAGTTTCTTTCAAATGACAACTGCATCCTTCACTACTCCAAGGTTGGATTCATTTTGAAAAAGTTGAAATTGTTATTTAAATAGAAATTTGTTGTGGCAATAAATTAAGTGCTGTAACCCTACCACTTGCCGGTTTCCCCAAACACCATAATTTCAAAAGTAAAGTATTAATCAGCATTAACAGGTAAGAAATTCCAATCTTCTTGTCGCTTTATGCTTATTTTGCCATAAGATACCCTGCGTGTTCAGCCCAAGAGTATAAATTCTATCGAAGAATGATACTCTGTACCACTGATGTTTTTCTAAACAAAAAAAAAAAAGAAAGAAAGAAGCATCATCGATTTAAGTCCTGTTTGATAACCTAATTCAAATAGTTAAATTTAATGGATTCGGATCTTAAAATGCTCAAGCACAATTGATAACAAAAAATAGAACATTTGAATTAATTAAGTGCCACTAAATTTTCAAGTCAAAATTTACTCCTAAAAATAAGTGATTAGCTATTCACTTATCATTTAATGTAATATATATCCAAATGTATTAGATTTAGTATTTAACAATTCAATTGCTTAATGAATTCAGAGTTCAACTTTCAAATTTCAGATTTAAGTTTTGTTAAACGCACCCTCAAACTTAATGGTCATGAATAAAAATATAAAAAGTATTATATATGAATAGTAGTGGCTAACCAAAGGTCGGGATTTGGTGGGGCAAGGCTAGTGGAGATGCATGCTTGAGGGGGCACTCTACATTTTTGTAAAGGGCAAAACGCAATTTTGATCTCTAATGTTTGGATAGATTTAATGACATATATATTAAATTGATAAAGGCAAAAGAGCTCTCTTTCATTTATTTTTCCATTTATTACAAATCAAATCAAATCACGAGGACGATGACAACAACATTGATAACAATAAATCAAGTTAGCAGTAAAGATAAGATAATTTTATGCTAGCTATTTATTAAGAGTAAGTTTTCTTTTTCTTTTTCTTTTCAGTTTATGTAAACTGTTACAAGGATATTTATTTTTCATTTTTAAGGACTACTATGCCACTTAGAGGAGGAAAACAAATATTACATCAAGCTTAGGGAGCGATGTGAGAATTAACATACTTGGTTTTGGCTTGGAGGGACCAATTAAAACCACATTTCTAGATTAAGAGCCCAATAGACACTTCTAATAGTTGACGGACTAAATAGGATCATTGATATGGTTGAAATACTATCAGAGTCATTTATCCAAACCATTGGTTTTGGCAGAGCAGGTAGTGCATAAGGATGATGTTGAGTCTCTGGCCAAAGATATCGAACGGGTGGCGGAGATGGTAGTGAGTGAGGAGAATGATGAGGAGGGTGACCAGGGAGAAGCGATTGCTGATCAGGTTGTCATCAGATCGAACCAGGGGTTGGGGATGGAGATGAACCGCTCCCCGCAGCAAGGGGCACAGGAAGCGGTGCAAGCTGCTACAACTGTTCCACGGGTGGATTCAATGGTTGAAGATAAGGGAACTACTCATTCGTTGGAAGAATTTGCTCGATCGTATAAGGAGGAAGAGGCTTTCCATACGGACTGTTTGAAGTATTTGGAGGATGTTCAGAACCAAGTGATTCAAGTGGTGAGTGAGGAATTGGACCGTTTTGTAGAAGAGGCAATCAATTCTGCTGTTGGAGAAGGAGAGCATTCACAAGGTGATAAAGACCAAGATTTAGATGATGACCAATTCGTGCAAGTGATCTCAAAGAAAGCCAAGAAACGAAAGCAATATCCAAAGGGAGGTAAGACAATGCAAACACGACAAGATGTCAATCCAAAGTGTCAAACGCATCCACATTCTCGTAAATGTGGAGCATGTTGAGATCATTTCAATATTTGTACTTACGAGGCACATTAGACATAGGTTTTCTATCATATATCGTTTGTTACAAAGAGGTAAGGGTTATGTCCTCCTCAGGAAAGGGTACTTTGCCATGTACTCCGGTTGGTATTTTTTTAATAATAAGGGTATCCAATCCCATCCGTCAGTGATTGACGGTTAAACAAAAAAAAAAAAAAACCATTGTTTTGCCCCATAAACATGTTCGTGGACCAGAGTAATCCCGAGTCCAAAGTTCATTGTAATCACCTTTCCTGTATACTTGAAAATAGCTCAATGTTCAATCTCTCATGCATAGTCAATCAGTCAATTAGAATTTCCGACATTCGTGCTATGGTTTGAGAAAGTTTGGTCGTGAAACTAAGTCAAGTAAACGAGATCTTCTGTATGTTTTTTGACATGATCACTTTTTGTATGGCAAGACTAAATATTTGGTAATATCACTTCTTTGCAGCTTATATACTACATTCAACAGACACATATCTGAGTGAGGGTCCTTTTGAAATCACTTGTTAGCCGAACTTTATAGAAGATTGAGTTCGTTGATTATGTTAGCAAAAATATTTGCACTGGTTCGTTTAGGTATACCCAAAAGAAAAGAAAGACCAGTTTGATAATGCTTAACTGAATTACAAATAAACCAACCAAAAGTAGCCTTGCTTTTGCTGTCAATTTAGGACACTCATTTTTTGGTGGAAACTTACTAAACTGACTTCATATTGCATAAAACGATTTTACAGCACATCAGAAGTGCTCAAGAAAAGAGACATGGGTAAATATATGGAGTGCATATTACATCATAATCCAGCTCTCATCCGTACTTCACAGTACAGCATGGAGTGCTTATTACATCATAATTCATAACTAGACCGCTGGCTTTGTTAGTTATGAGGTTTAGCATCCACAGTCTGACCAGGGTATCCTGGTGGAGAACCAGGATATCCACCCTGGCCCCCTGGTGGCGAAACAGGATATCCACCATAGCCGCCACCAGGATACCCTCCATATCCACCCCCAGGATATCCCCCATAACCTCCACCTGGATATCCCCCATATCCACCACCGGGGTACCCTCCATTACCTCCTCCGGGGTACCCTCCATAGCCTCCTCCAGGGTAACCTCCATATCCTCCTCCACCATACTTGCCTTCTTCTACACCAGTTGTCTCAACTTTCTTGGTTGAACCTCCTCCTGGATAGCCTCCATATCCACCACCAGGATATCCTCCATAACCTCCTCCGGGGTACCCGCCTCCATAGCCTCCTCCAGGGTAGCCTCCATAACCTCCTCCACCGGGATACCCTCCATAGCTAATGGTACCTTGACCATACTTGCCTTCTTCTACACCAGTTGTCTCAACTTTTTTGGCTGCAATTGAGGATAGTAAGGCGTGCACGTCTATTAGTGAAATCTAGGAATCACTTGTCAAATAAATTCATGGGGGGTCGTACAAATTTTGAATTTTGAATTTTGTACTAATTTGTGTACATATATTCTTTGGTTCAAAGAGTACCAAATCAATAATATTATATTCGGGTCAGGAATTTGTCTTTTAACGTATAAGTCAAAATTAGTGTTTTCTGAAAATGTCCCTAAAATTGTTTAAACACTACCCGTTGATAGGTAATTCAAATTAGTTAATCTTAATCAATCATAATTGGTAACCACCATAACCCAAGTCCCACGTTAGTAAAGGCCTGTACACTTAAATGAAAAGCTCATGTAAGCTGTATTTAAACTTTAAAGTAGGCCTCAGCATCGTGTCACAAATCACAATACTCCAAAGCTTAACATGTATAATTGAAAGAGTTAATCTTATATGCGATGAGTATATATACTATTGCGATTAGATGTATGACACATATCTGAAATTTGAATTTAGAATTCAAATTCAAATTATGTGTCATGTATCCAATAATAAAAGTATATATATATATATATATATATATATATATATATATACACTATTAGTATATAGACAATTAATCCAAACTGAAATTAGTACATAATTTAAAATGTGAAAGATTGTGGTCCTAATTTTTTTTAATATAGACATTAACTTTACAGAAGCTTTCTTTTTTTTTTTTTTTTTGTGGGGCGGGGGGGAGGGAACAAAAATGAGGACACTAGATAAAAGAATAAATGTCTTACAATTGTCAACTGAAGTGGAAGTCTCAGCCAATTCCCTAGCAGCCACCTCTGAGGTAATACTTAGAACTAGTGCCAAGGAGATGCAAAAGAAAAGGAGTGTCTTGGAACCCATTTTTGCTCAAGGAGAATTTATGCACTGAAAACTGATTTTGGGAAGGATGAGAAATCCGGGGCAGATTGATCGCTATTTATAGGAAAATTGGGTCGGGGAGTCGGCCCACGCTGAAGTTGGCCTTTCGAAGAGATTACTGGCTGTAATTGGTACAAAGTTCATATTATCATAAAATTGCAGTCCTTTTACGGAAGCTTAGGAACAGAGATGTATACCAAGAGCGTTTACTCTAGCTTTTTGTGAGAATTTGTTTTGGAGTCGTGGTAGCTTATCAAAAAAGCACTTTTAATTACTAGAGTTTTTGTTTTATCAAAATACTTATTAAATGATTAATCATATTGTTTGATTGTATACTTGCATAAGTTCTTTTTCTATATGATAATGTACAATTTTGAATTTTTAAAGTATAATTATCTCTTCATTATTTCAAAATTTATAATAAAATTATTAAAGTTAAGTTTTTTTTTTAAAACAAAAGTTGCTCTAAAAGCACCAATTTTGAATTTATACCAAAAGTGCTTTAATACCCATAAATTCTACTACTAAAATTCAAAAAATGATACCCACCAAACACATTAAAAGTGTTTTTATCCTCTAGAAGTACCTTTTTAGCAGAAATACCGCAATTCCAAAGTAGCCCTAAGTCTTAACAGCTATAACTTGCGCATTACCATCAATTTATCCAGCAATATGTCCTAAATCTAATTTACCCACTGGATTTGAAGTTAAAGATATAAGCCTATGATCCCCGAATAAGGAGACACAAACATAAGTAAAATTCTGCCTCGAAAGAATAATAGAACCGCATAATATCTCTAAGCATTGTAGGATCATATATATTTAAGCTCTTCTGTAAATCCTCTAAATCTTCTAACTTGTACTCTCATACGTACTGCACAATCAAAGGCCTCACTGGATTGCCTTCAAAAGAGAAGCTTTGTAGAAGCCGCCAAGTCAAAGGAGAAAACCTTAGTGGGATGTTGTACCCTACTCTTTGAGTGCATGAATATATTCATGAGAATGTAATCAAGGTTTGATCATGTCTCGTGCTGTGAAGATTCATGGACCAACTTAAGAAGTAAGAATTGTCTGTCAACACCTACCTAATTGTCTATACTCTTAATCTACGCTTGTTTGTACATTAACTAGTAAGCAACTTTCTGACTTAGGTACTATTAGGCCATTTGCAGCCAAGTTCTTTCTCTCATCTAGCTGGTCAAAATACGTTTTATCTTCATTGTTCAATTGCAAGAGACACTTGTCAAACCTCACCGGCAAATGATAGTTTTTGGATACAAAAATTGATTTAAATATTATTTTTCTTACATCATAAATACATTTTAACCAATTTTTTATATTTTTAATTACATTTTTATTTCGCATACATTACTTGATAAAAATGTTATAATAATTATTTTAAGGAAAATCCAATACTAAGTGACCAAGCGACAAATATAGATTAAAGGATAATCTACCTCCTTAAATTTAGCGATTCTCATATATGTATTAGTAATATCATCATTTACAATCATTTGTTACAGGTGGAGTTTTATTCTAAACAATACTCTATCAAACACATGATATTTTGTGCCAAAATAGTCAAACTCAACAGTCAGCAAAAACCAATTATAGTCTGTCACGTAAGGAATGCATGTTAGGAAAATATGCCACATTAAACCAATTCGACAAACAAAATCAAAATCCTTTTCGAATTCTATCTACTTGGCTATCGGTAATTGCTAATTTGATCATTCAGACAGTTGTGATTTGCCGGATAACATTCATATGTGGCTAGTGCTTAAGACACACTCTAAGTGTGTGCAGTTAATAAAAAATGTATTTATCAAAATTATTTCTTTAGAAAGCTTTTTTTTATGGGCTTTGTGGGTAAAAAAATTTTCATTATAGCATAAATAATCATCTAGAAATATGACAGAAGTAGAGCAGAATACGTGGGAGTTGGGTAGAGTGTGCAGTTAATCAAAAATATTTTTATCAAAATTATCTCTTTAAGAAGTTTTTTCCTTTTTGTGAATTTGACGGTGAAACTCTATTGTAATATAGATAATCATATAGAAAAATGACTGGAGCTGAACACAATACATTGGAATTGGGAGTTGGTATATATGAGGAAGTTGTAAATTGTAATTAATGGAGGATAATTGAGCAGATAACTACCTTAATAACTATATATTGGTTGTGGAGTTTATTTTGGAATATATTGGGAAAAATTTGCCCTTATAATTAAGGGCATATTAAAAATTATTAAAAGTGATACTGAATGTTTACATGACACAGTAGAAGGAAAGAAAATCAAAACTTAGGATGCACACATTCTAAGTCAAGTTAAAGTCTAAACACGGCAGCATTTAAATCCGTTTGTTGTGACAAATGCGCTGCGACCTATCTCTGTTCACTTGCATTGGAGGAAATGTTTGCTTCAGCACGTAAACCGCTGCATATCTTTCAGGCTATCATGCAACAAAATTTGAAGCATTGACAGAGACTTCACTGCTTTCAAGTTTCTACACTCTGGAAAACAAACACCTATTTGCTTGGAGAATTTTATCAGAAACTGTGTACTTGTGCTTCTGTCAAAATGGAGACATTTACCAGACTTCATGCATTTGCACTTTTGCAGCGATAGTTTTCTTCCATTTAATACCTCAGGACACCTTGAGCCATTTTGGCCACACGGCATGCGTGCATGCTTGCAGAATTTAGTTGATTGACCTGCTTGGCCTGTGGGCTGTAGTAGAAGGAGTCTGTGGTTTCAACTTTCAACAGTAATTCCAGGTCAAAGATTTCATTATCGTGCAAAGGATCTAATCACTTGGTCCCTCAATTTTAAGTGTAGGAAATGACTTTACAGTGGTGAGGTGACTTAGTCAGTGAAGGTTGAGTTTGTATTTTGTCTGTGTTGAACAATCCCTCCAATACTCGTGGAATTAGATAGGTCACATCGCATTTTGTCACAACAAACGGTTTAAATGCTGCCGTGTTGAGAATTTAACTTGACTTAGTCAGTGAAAGCTGAACTTGTATTTTGTATGTGTTGAATAATCGGGTCTATTTGGATTGAAGACTATTTAGAAAAAAAAAAAATTTAGAACAATATTATAACGTATTTTGTGATATGAAGTGTGTGAGATAGAAGAGATAATGGAAAAGTAAAAAAAAGTGATTGGAAAACAAGTTTATAATTCGAGTTCAAAGATTTCTTTTGCAAAATAATGACAATCAAAACAAATCTACGCATTCAATCATTTCTGTGAAAAATGATAGTGTTTATGAAGTAACTTGCTTAGTTTACGATAATTTCCTTTTAAAATGATAACTATTTCTTTTACTGGTTGGGTATAACTTGGAAAAGGATTTTGTCATTTGCTGTGCCATTAAGAAAAAGAAAGTGATGTGGCATTATCAATACCAATTTTACCCTAATAGCTAATACCATAATGTTGAAAATGAATGCTAATCAGCACTTACGAATTGGCAGTTGAGAAAGTTGTATCCTTTTTACTGCTTTCATCTTCTTTTTCCATAAGAACAATGCATCTTCAGGTCTATAATATAATTTCATCAAAGAATTACACTCATAACCACTAACTCAGAAGGAACAAAAATAAAAAAACCATTACTATATTTTGGGCTTATGGTCATGAATCGAAATGTAAAAATATAAAGTGAGAATAGCCGTATAGTAAGTTGTAATGAACAGATTAAGAAGATGAAAGAAATAGAGCTCAACGACTCTATTGAACCAACTGACAAAAGAGGAAAAGAAATGGGGAAAAGGAGTAGAGAAAGAGAGAGAAAACTTCAGAAAGAAGAAAGTGAAGAATGAATTCATTTCTATTGACAACCCCTCGATGATTCCTTCTTACATTTTATACCGCACGTCTGATCAAAATTGCTATACATCAAGAATTGTTTTCTGAGTGTAACTAACTATCCAGCTGTAATGTAAATCTGTTTCTAACCGACTTTGCCACCTCATCGAATGATAACCGACTTTTACGCATGGATAACCCATTTTTTCTGCATGATTGCTTCACCGGTCATAACAATTCTCCCCCCTTAAGAAATCCTAGTCACTAGGATTGACTGGAAATTCAGGGAACTGAGACTAGATGACAGTAACATCCTCCCAAGTTGCGTCCTCAGTACTGAGGTTCACCCATTTCACCAATAACTGCAGTACCTTCTGCTTCCCTCTAACCACCTCTCGGGTAGCCATTATACTTTCTGGTGCAATCTTAATTTGACCATCCTCCGTAGTCAAGGGCAGTTCTTGAGTAGTCTCCTGGTTTTTTGTCGAAGGTTTGAGCAGGGATACATGAAAGACGGGATGAATGGTTGATCCCTCTGGCAACTCTAGCTTATAGGCAGCATTCCCTATTTGCGTAAAATCTTATATGGTCCATAGTACCGAGGACAACCCCAGATTCTTCGAGAGCCAAGCTTTGCCTATATGGCTGAAGCTTGAGAAAACCAAGTCTCCCTATCCAGCTCCCTCTCACTGCTTTGATCAGCAAATTGCTTCATTCGATTACGTCCTTAGTAAATTACTCCGAGCATCTCATTCCATTTTGCTTATCTCCTAGCCAAAGCTCCACGGCTGGAACTGGAGACTTAACAGCATTTAGACCTAGTTGAGTAGGTGGATAACCATACAATGCCTGGAATGGAGTCATCCGTAGTGCTGTGTGGTAGTTTGTATTGTACCACCATTCTGCACCAATGCTTCCATTTATGAGGCTGTTGGAAGCAAAGACACCTAAGATAAGTCTCAATGCACCTATTCACCCTCTCCGTCTGGCCGTCTGTTTGTGGGTGATAAGAGGTGGACAAGTGCAGTTGTGTCCCCAATTTGCTCATTAACTCTTGCCAGAATAGGCTCGTGAAAACCTTATCCCTGTCTGATACAATGCTTAGTGGAAGACCATGTAGCTTATGCACATTTTCAAAGAACAAGGTAGCCTTGTTGCTGCGGTGTATTTAGAGTCGAGCCATAAGATGCATTTTGGTGAATCATCAACCACAACAAATATGCAATCATATCCCTGTAGACTTAGGCAAACCTTCCACAAAATCCATTGATATATGTTGCCCTTGCTTCGGGAGCACGGTAATGGTAATGTAAGAGTCCAGGTATTTGCAATTTTCTGATTTGTTTCTTCTACAACAATCGCAGTTCTGTACCCATTCTTCAATCTCCTTCTTCATGCCAGACCAAAAGTGCTCCTTCTCACCCTTGATATGTTCCTAGATTCCCAGAATGTCCTCCAAGAGGTGAGTCATGGAAGCAGGCAATCAATTTCTTCCCTAGCTCGGCTAGACCAATGTAAATCGTTCTTGTATCTCAAGATTCCCTCTTTATGAGAGTAATCGAGAACGAAGGGATGTATGGCTAGTGCTCTCACTACCTCTTCACTTTTAGTCTCCCTTGTAGCTGTCCATGATCTCTCAACCACGAAGGCTTGACCACAGAGATGGCATTAGCCTCTATCTCCTCCTCCTCATATCCCCTCCTTGATAATGCATCTGCCACCAGATTTTCTTTTCCCTTCTTCTACTGTATCTCATAATCCAATCCCAGAAGCTTGGTGAGCCATTTCTGTTGGAGGGGTGTGGAGATCCTCTGTTCCAACAAATATTTCAAGCTCTGGTGATCAGTCCTAATAATGAAGTGCGAGCTCAGTAAGTAGTGTTTCCATTTTGTGACTGCTGTTATTAATGATAGAAGCTCCTTCTCGATATAGACATTCCTTGGTTCTTGGTCCAAGACGAGAAAAGCAATGGGTCTTCCTTGCTGATAAGGACTGCTCCAATGGCTTTAATGGATGTGCATCGGCTTTCTAATACTGAATGGTACAAAGAAAGTTCAGCGCTGCTAACACGGGTGCTACTAATTGCTTCCAACCGCTTGAGTTCTCGAAGGCCATTTCAGCACCTTGGTTCCATGATATCATGAGAATGTTGGTTTAATCTCTTCTTGTTCTGTGGAGAGGTTTGTATCAACCCATATTTCCCTCTACAAGCTGTAGTAGTTTCTGAGCCCAAGAAATCCCTGATTTAACTCAAGTAGGTATAGGCCATTCCTTCATACACTTTACCTTTGTGGTCTGATGCCCATCACACTCATGTGGCTAGATATTCCCTTTGATGGCAAAGTGCATTTGGAGAGTTTGGCAGGCATGGAATTGTCTGCCTAAGAGTTTCTAACACCATTTTGGTGGTCAAGGATGGAATTAAGGTCCCGCTATAGATCAAGATGTCATCAAAAACACAAGGACAAACTTCCTGTGGTGAGGTTCAAAACGAGTTCATGAGACTTTGGAAAGCATGTGGGCATTCATGAGTCCAAAGGCATAACGATAAATTCATAAAGGCCAAGGTGAGTTTTAAAGGCAGTTTGGATATGTCATCAAGGTGCATTCTCACTTGATGATAACTGACCTCAAGTCGATTTTGGTGAAAATTATTGCTCCATATAGCTCATCAAGCGTCATCAATAATAGGTATGGGAAATTTATCTTTATGATGAGGTCATTCATTTTCTATAATCTACACAAAACCTCCATGTTCCATCTTTCTTTTCACTAACAAAACAGGGAGGCAAAGACTGATCCTGGATGATTCCACTTTTCAGCATGTCTTTACTTGTTTTCAATCTCATTCTTTTGAAAAAAATGGGTATCTATAGGGAGCTAATTTGAAAGGCTTGGCGTTAGGCACTAAGGGAATTTGGTGGTCACAGGTTCTAGGAGGAGGCAGGTGTTTTGGTTCTCCAAATACATCCCTCGTGGTCTTAACATCCTCAGGTGCTGGAAAGTGTCATTTACACGGGCCTCCGACAAATGGATGCCAGGAGTGTTTCCAAATTTTGTACTCAAATTGTCCTTCAAGTCGTGCTCATGAGCATGGAGCCTGCACCCATGCATCACCTGCAAAAGCACCTTGTCACTTCCATGTTCAAACACCATGTTAAGATGCCAAAAAGGTAAAGCGGGCGGCTATCCAATCAACTCAATAATCATATCATAGGGTTCCATTCAACACAAACATGTCATAGAGTGAAACATTTTCCTTGTATCTCCCACGATACCGGGAATGACCCTTTTACACCATAAGTGCTCCTCATTTACTCTCACCTTGAAAGGTTTTATTTTTTGCACAACTGCCGCGGTTACAGGTTGGTTACAAACTGTAGCTACCTCCATCCACTGGGGCCTTGACACCTCACCTCCAGAATGGCCCTTCAACTGATGGTGTTGTAGCATCTTTCTCAAGGCATGATAGGTCTTCTTTGTTGAGCACCTTGATATTCAATAACCTCTCTTCCCACATCTCCGTTTCCGCTCTCTCCTCCATCGCCACCAAAAGATGAATCTCTTTTGTTTACACCATGACCGGACCAAATTTCTCCCACATTTGAAGCATAAGTGTGGTCTCTTCCATCATAGCACTCGGGTAATCTTCTTGAAAGTTGAGCAGGTTTCTTGATAGCCCCTTATGGCGGACTTATTGCTACTAAAATTTGAGGAATTTGCATGATTCGGAATGAGTTAGCAATATTTTGTGCCTTTGAACCTACATTATTTCTTAAAGATAGCATCAAAAGCACTCTCACGCATCTTGCTAACTCAAAGGTGGTTTTGACTTAGCGGGTTGTGAGTTCGACCACCATGGATCTCAACTCTCGGTAATCCACTCAAGCAAGAAATATAGTAGGATTCGATAGTTGAGCTACGCTTACCTCCGATCTCAACCCTCGAACTTCTCACGAGTATGCACTGAAGAAGATTGCAGCTTGAATTCTTCCAGATCTGCTTGCCCTCAATCTTCCAAACCTTCTATTGAGTTAGGAGAATTCTACCCACTAACCTGGTTCTTCCCATCTTGAAGCCTTGATACCGGATAATGTTCGCCTTGTCTTCTAGGTAAAATTCTGCCCATCCACTTATCCCCTGGAATGCGATTCAATTGGAAATATTTTTGTGCCTTCCTAACCCAGGCGTGAGCTCCATCTTGGTTCTTGAAGGGTTGTCCAGCAGCTCAGATTCATCCCTACGGATCCTCCGGTTTAGTTCCTAAAATTCTCCTCATCGCATTGGTGCGTTAGTAAATTTGAGATATGCTATCATTGTATCCATCTTGCCACTATCACATTCACTTCATTAACCGATCTTCCGGACTCCTCTTATCTCCGCTGGAGAGAATCCACAATTCCTTGAATTCTAGCTTCTTGCCTGAATCGCTTCTTCCATGGACTTCATTCTGTTCCATCCGCCAATGAGTGCTTGGATTCACGCCTCCCAGTCCAAGGACCTAAGCTCGATACCACCTGTAATGAACTAATTAAGAAGATGAAAGAAATAGAGCTCAACGACTCCATTTTGAACCAACCCAAAAGAGAGAAAAGAAATAAAAGGAAGTAGAGAGAGAAGAGAGAGAAAACTCAGAAGAAAGTGAAGAATGAATTCATTTCCTGATTCGACCCCTGATGATTCTTTCATTTTATTCAGCCTAAAATTATACATCAAGAATTGTTGGTCAGAATTTAACTATCCAGCTGTAATGTAAATTGTTCTAACCTGACTTGCCACCTCTAATCACAGGACAAACCTACTTTGCCCTAATGCATGGATAACCCATTTTTTTTGCATTTTTTTTTTTTTTTTGCATTTTCTTCAACATAAGTCTAGTGCTTTGCAAGGTGAAGTCCCTTTACCCATTCTTCTAAAACTTGTTTTTGTTTTTATTTTATTATTTAAAACACTGGAACAAACCATGTCTCTGCAAACTTTACACTGTTTCTTGATACAAGTATATGCCACTTCTGTTTATAACTTTACCCCCTCTTTTTTTCAATCCTTGCAGATAGAGGTATCATCAATGGCCACTCCAAAATCTAAACCCAAGGATTGAATGTGTTTCATTCAAGATAGCCTCTCCCAAGCTCCTTAGACTTGATTATATTTGATCCTTGTGAACTTGATTGCCAATATCAATTTAAGGAGTTCGATTTCCAAGTTTCCAAGTTAAGACTTAGGAGTGACCATCAACAGGAAAATTTTTTAAAAAAGAATAAAACTCTTTATTACCCAGTCTCTTCCGAATCCTTTCCCTTTTTTCCTGTTCTTTTCCTTTGTCATTATTATCTTGGAAAATACACAAGGAGGAGGAAATATAAACTTGCCTTGAAAAGCCTGTATATGTGTGTAGCTCAAATTCGATTATCACACCATGATCACAATGGCAAAACGTTCTGGATACACTGTGGGCAATTGGGATCAATATTTTTGTTTCACCATAATAATAATAATGCATTCCACCATGGTTGACTTGTTTTTCGACTATTCTTCAACTGGAAAACGGTTGTCATGTGAATGACTTAATTTACACTAATTTACTCTTTAACTAAACTGTTTGTTAGTACACCTACTTTAGAATAAAATTACTATTATATAAATGTCCAGAGTCACATCTACTGTTACCTTGCATTTGCATTATTTTTTCCAGGATATAACACGTAGATATGTCTAAGTACGTAAATATTCATTTTACTATTATGGTCATTGGCTCTGGAAGGTAAATTTGCCATTTAGACAAAATGTTGGTGTGAAGGTAAATAACAACAGTGGCAGAATCAGCTCTAATTGTAAAGGTTCAGAAGCTTACCCCTACCACCACTTCATTATTCCAAATTACCAACATAAGTTGGATAATTGGTAAAAATAGGTAAACGCTCTTACAAAAAGGTGTATGTTTGAATTTAGCAAACCAGGAGTTACGTTGGGTAGTTGATTTGTAAAGTGCACTTTATGAAACTCACCAAGTTACGAAACCTATCCTGACCTATTTTGATAATCAAAAGTTTGAATTCACCCAAACTTTTCCCAAAAAACCTGCAACTATTCTTTGTACAGTGGATGGATCATGGCTGACAAATTGACAAGGCCAAAGTGACCTATTGTTCTTCGAGGGAACTTACTTTTCCCGTTATTTCCATTATTGATTTTTTTTATTTTGTTTGTGGCAATATAATAGAGAGGAGGCTGATCCGTCTAGATCATTCCTGGTGGGGATATATTCCGCTCTTCATGCTTTGAGTTTATATTGATTGTCACTTACCTTTATTTTTATATTACACACTTCAGTGCTCTAAGTTCATCAAAATGTCTCAGATCATCCCAACAACTTATAATATAAATGAAATTGGACTCGAATCAGGTGTACTAAAATGAAATTGCACCTTCAACTATACTCATATTTCCACTTTGATCTCCAAATTTTAAAGTGAAACATTTTAGTTCTCACATTCTAGTTTTAAACTATAAAATTTGTCCCATTTTAATTTCTGAAGTATAAAATTGTGTCTCATTTTAGTTCTCAAAATATAAAACCTATCTTAATTTAGTCCTTAAAGTATAAAGTTCGTTCTACTTAGAAGCACAAAAGTTGTCTCATTTCCATCAATTAATTTTATTTAAATGAAACAAATTCTATGATTTATGGACTAAAGTGTCACATTTTATAGTTTAGGACTAAATTTTGTGTGAATGCTGAAAATACAGTGTCCCTGAAGGGCACGGAGTGAGTGAATATCTAAATTACATGCGTTCATTCATTTAATTTGCTATTTGAAGGCCTACTGTATTGGTAACATAGCTCTATGCATTGCATAATGCAATGGCGTATTACGTAATACTTGGGATGGGATTGGCGTCTCGAGTATCTCTAGACTCTATTGAGCTCCATCTAGATTGTTCTAATTGTTTTAATTATTTTCAACATTTCGTATAAACTCAAACAAGTTTTCCACTTAATTGTCTGGGTTGATAAATTTCATCATTATATCAAAATTGCCAATTTACATTAAATGTTTTACAAATTACATGAGGTTGGACCAAAATAGACAAAACTCAACCGAAAAGATGCCAGTTCTTATCTTTGGGTACCAAATTAAAGTCTCTTAGAAAATAAAAGCTAGAGGTGCAATTTGGCTAACTTAAGTTAGTAATGAAATGTACTATAAAATATATATATAGTATGAAAAGTATCCAAACCAAGTTAAGAATTTTAGGTGTAAAGTGAGAATTTTGGTAATATTAAGGATGCAAAATGAATTTCACCTTGGTGGGATTATTGATTCAAACAACCTGCAAAATAATTGAAGCTCTTGGTCTTCACAATTGAAGTTCATCAAATTTCTCTTTTACATCTTCTATCATATGTATAGCATGAATTTGATGGTTTTATAATGGAAACCGGTTTTATCAATTATCAAATAATCTATAAAGATATAAATTGATCCTTTGTCTACATTTTCCCGACTAGGTTTTCTTGTTTGTTGGATCACCGGGTAATGATAACCAAGCAGGCTCTAAAGATTTATCAGCAGATGTAATTTTAAAAGATCTCCCTCGGCTTAGGCTCCTCCCAGATGCAGCCAGAAGGTGATATTTGTTTCTCCCTTAGCTGCACTGAAATTTGGCACTGGGGGAAATTGGGGAAGATCCTGTCTACATCATTTACAGATGGAGATGGCCTCCACTTGCTTAGGTCAGGTGCCGCGATTTCCAGTTGCCTGAGCAACTGGAAACCAACTATCGGTATGTGTCTTTTCGACACAGTGGAAGGATTAAAGACATAAAATTACTCTCAAAACATTTAGTTGTGTGTAAGAAAGTGGAGAATTTCTGCAGCAATGATTTGTGCTTACAATCTCATATGTATGACGCTGAGGAGGTGAGCCTTCCTTTCTTCTTATCTGATATAAACAACACAGTTCTTGGTGCAAAGTCGAGCCCCAGCAAGAAGGTGAGGTGATCACCCCTTCCTCATCTTGCATTGAAGCTAACATCACTGTCTTCTTCCCTTAGATCAGAAACCACCCAGGAGACTTTATAATGCTCCCAGGAAGTGATCCCCAAAATTTTGAAACAGATCAAATCATTCAAGCAAGAACCATCCAGGTGTACATTACCTGATAAGCTGCAGCTCATTGCTCATTGCATTTGAATTTTGCATGAGAGATGATGAACTTGTGGAATTTATAGACCCCATTCTACAAAATTTGGTGGACACGCTACCTGATATATATCATCTTATGCGGCTTTGCATGCTCAAGTCCAATCCCTGAAGAAAAGCTAACCTTCTTGAAAAGTTTCATTCCCTTGCCAAATTGCGAGGAATGGTTGATATTCCTTCCTTGCTATTGACTCACATTGAAGTAGGCTCTGAATGCACTCCTCTCTTACATGGGGTTCCTTTGGAACGACGAGGAAATGCACAACCTGAGTACGGGACCATGATAGGGTGGACAACTGCAGAAGATCAAATCTGTAGATATTCATGTCTAATGAGATTTATATGCAAGTTCTTAGAGCTTCAAGCACCCAGCATCTTTACACACCTGCTATGATGGATCAACAAATTTTGAACAACTTCAATGATTCTCTGATGTTGTCTCTGGGACCTATTATGCTGCAGTTCTAGGTTTATGGATTCTGTAAAAGACGAAATGCAAATACTCTATGCTGGATTGAGATTCTTGAGAAGCATCTTATGGGAGCCAAAAGAGCACATGGATGAGCTGAATGAAAAATTGTAGCTCTCCCCAGTGAGGCAGGGATCATAATATGCGCACTTTGCTCAACTGAATGAGAGGGGAACCTGACTCCTTAAGAGTCCAAAGGCTCCTTGATTTTATGATATGTTGGTTAATACCAATATTCATATCAAGCATGTTAAGGATCAAACCAGTGGCTCAAGCGTTATAGGAAGTCTTCAAATCATAGTCCCAAGTACAAGGAGGTTGCAAACCTTCGAGCCATATGCCATCAAAAGGTAAAACCAATAACCCATGAAGTCATGGTTGGTCTTGATGATGAGGCAGAAAAGTAATTGATCAACTTTTTTCTATTAATAATGTTTTAGGTAGAAACCCCATAACTCATACAATTTGAATTAACAATTTGTGTTTGAGATCATGACTATTGAAGAATGAGACGTAGCAATTTGGTACCACTATTAGGTTTCTGCTGGGAAATTAAAAGCAGAACATTAGTCTACAAGTACATTTCAACAGAAACCCCATAGCCTCCCTC